>PVKU01004193.1:0-99651 GCA_004027475.1 Anoura caudifer
CTCCAAGGAAGCAGAGACATGTGAAAGGATGCTCAGCATTACTAGCCATCAGAGGGCTGCAAATTAAAACCACAATGAGATACCACTTCACAACAGTCAGAATGGCCATCATAAACAAATCAACAAACAACAAGTGTTGTAGAGGACATAGAGAAAAGGGAACCCTAGTATACTGTTGGTGGGAATGCAGACTGGTGCAACCACTGTGGAAAACAGTATGGAATTTCCTCAGAAAGCTACAAATGGAACTGCCTTTTGACCCACCAATTCTAGTGCTGGGATTATAACTGAAGAATCTGAAACACCAATTCAAAAGAACCTATGCACCCGATGTTCATAGCAGCACAATTTATAATAGCCAAGTGCTGGAAGCAACCTAAGTGCCCATCAGTAAAGGAGTGGATCAAAAAATGATGATACACTTACACAATGGAATACTACACAGCAGAAAGAAAGGAGCTCCTGCTCTTCATAACAGCTTGGCTGGAATTAGAGAGCATTATGCTAAGTGAAATAGCTAGAAAGTGAAGAACAAATACTATATGATCTCACTTAAAATTGGAACCTAATCAACAAAACAAACAAGCAAGCAAAATATAACCAGAGACATTGAAATAAAGAACAATCTGGCAGTATCCAGAGGGGAGGTGGGAGGGCATAATGGGACGAAAGGGGAGAAGGGTTTTCAGGAACAACTCTAAAGGAAACATGGACAAAACCAAGGCAGGGGTGGGATCAGGGGAGGGAGATGGGGATGGCTGGGGTGGGTGGGTAGTGCTGGAAGGTCAATGTGGACAACTGTAATTGAACAACAATAAAGCAGTTTTAAAAAAAAATTATGGCACCCTTACACAATGAAATTCTATGCAGCGAAAAGAAAGAAGGAGCTCCTACCCTTTGCCAACAGCATGGATGGAACTGGAGAGCATTATGCTAAGTGAAATAAGGCAGGTAGTGAAAGAAAAATTGAATATGATCTCACCCATAAGTGGAACCCAATCAACAAAACAAACAAGCAAGCTAAATATAACAAGAAGCATTGAAATAAGGAATAAACTGACAGTGACCAGATAGTGAGGGAAGGGGATAATGGGGGAAAGAACGGAAAGTGTCATCAAGGAACATGTACAAAGGATACATGGACAAATACAACAGGGGGGAGGATCGAATGCAGGATGTGTGGGGTGTAGGGAAGAGGAGAGTAATGGAGGAAAATGGGAACAATATAATTGAACAACAATAAAAAACTAGCACAGCAAAAAATAAAACATATGATAAAAATTAAGGACAATATCATATCTAAATATGAAACTAAGGTGATCTATCACAAATAATGCTTTGCTGATGTGGTTTCCATTGGAAACCTTACTGTGCTATTTGACTGACTATAGAGTTGTTAATGAAGAATTTGTGGTTTGGGTATTCATTGAAATCAGCCATGTTAAGTTTATATGGATATATGAGGATCGGTGTTCACCAACCTCAGCCTCTACTGCAGGTTGGAGGTGGCATAGACACCGACTAACCATTAAGTAAGAGTGCAAACTCTATTTACACAAGGAATTAGGAGCCATTATCTTCATTTTCATCTTCTTAAAAGATTTTAAATAAGATTCCTATTAAATGGAATGCATTTTATTTTTTTATTTTTTTAATATTTTATTTATTTATTTTAGAGAGAGGGAAAGGAAAGGAGAGAGAGATACATCAGTGTGTGGTTGCCTCTCAGATACCCCTCACTGGGGCCCTGGCCTGCAACCCACACATGTGCCCTGACTGGGAATCGAACCAATGACCCTTTGGTTCACAGACCTGCACTCAGTTCACTGAGCTACACCAGCCAGGACTAAATGGAATACATTTTAAATATGGTTTGGTTCAGATACATTTACCTCTCTAGGTCTTATATAATAAACATATAATTCTGGAACTTATAAAGGAAATGTGTTTTCCTTTGTACATTTGACATTATTAAGAGATTGTGAAATGAATTGACTGTGTATCACATCATGTTTCCTGTTGATATCTTACTGTAGTAGTAGTCCTAGAGAAAACTTTTTTCAGTCTAAGTATGATCAGTATGACTAAAGATGCATTTATTTAAATTATGCCAGTGTCGACAAGTTATAAAATGTTTGTGATATTCTTATCACTGTGGAACTTTAAGCGTATCTTAAAATGAATAGTTACCTCTACCCACTGTGTTTCATTGAGATGTTATGACATCTGAGTTTTGGTGCCTCATGTTTTGACAGCATAGCAGTATGAACACATAGAAAACTAAGAAAACCAAAGGAAATACCACTTTGCAATTTCTATTACTTTTTTATTGTTGTTCATGTACAGTTGTCTCCATTTACACCTACCACTGCCCCCCAACCCTGTCCTTCCCAGGCAATTTCTATTTTTTAAAACTAAAATAGAGCTAAGAAAAAAATATAATTTAACTACCCCAAAAGTCTACAATATAACTTTTACTTCAATAATGTCATTCTAACTCTTATCTACTTCAGTTCATTCTCATCCAATTTAGGAATCGATGTTCACTGTTTCAATACTGTTAAGGCTATCGCCCTGGCTGGTGTGGCTCAGTGGATTGAGCGTGGGCCTGCGAACGAAAGGATCACGGTTTGATTCCCGTCAGGGCACATACCTGGGTTGCAGGCCAGTTCCCGGCAGGGGACGCATGAGAGGCAACCACACATTGATGTTTCTCTCCCTCTCTCTCTCCTTCCCTTCCCCTCTAAAGATAAAATAAATAAAATATTTTTTAAAAAAGACTATTGTTTTACTTCTCCCTTTAGTTCTTAAAAGGCAGAGCATTTTAAGTTCTCTTAGTTACACTCCTTCATATTTCAGTTTTTGAACCTTTTTACTTTTTCATAGAAGCCCAAGTTCTCTTTCCTGAAATAGAGCTTTTTATCATTAGCTTCTTTAGATTTTTCCCATACTGGATTTTCTGGACTTCTTAGACTGGTAGCTTTGGGTCTTCTATAATCGGTCCCAGTAATAATTTTATTTAAGTGATTACTTAGTAATCTGATTTAAAAAGGTCAGAATACTTTGTTATACAGGTAACAGAATGTTGTTGTTTCACAAAACAATGAAAAATACATATGAAATTTTTTCTGTTATAAGTGTTGCTCCTCAAAAAGTAAACTAGTATTTTTATAACATTAAACATATCTTTCAACTCATAGATAGGTGATTTTAATTTTAGAATGCACACTTAAGGAAGTAATTAATCAATTTCTAATAACGATGACTGTTTCTGCCTGTTCACTTACCTCCAGGTATCACAAACCTTTAATCAGAGAGAACTGAAGAATTATTTGTCTTTGTTAAAGCTTTTGGAAGATAACCATTCCCCCATGTAATAGACAAGTTATGGATAAATGAAAAGAAAAACAAAAATATTTTAACCAGACTAGCATTTGTAGCTTAGCATTAATGAAACAAACTAAACCAAAAAAAAAAAAAAATCTTACAGTGGTGGTAGTTTTTATTTTAAGCCACAACAAAAATTACTACAAAAACTTTGGTTCAAATTGATGCAAGAAACTTAAAATAATGGCTTATGGGATCAATTCAACCTTCAGCATCTTCTTCCTACCTACTAATAATTAGGAAATGAAAATCTCCCTGACTTTTTAAATTCCTAAATAACATCCTGCTATAAAATGCAACTTAAGCAATGATTGGACTCTTACATATACACATTAATTTCTGCTGCATTAGAGAAGCAGTCTATTACCAAAAAAGTCAGTACAAGAGACAATGTGGGAACTCCACCTTTTTAAAGTTTCTTGTCTCAGTCTACCTGTGTGCTGTTTGTTCTGCTAGAATATTAATAAAATAATTTCCAATTCTAAAAAAATTCTATGGATTCCAAAGGAATACAGTTACCATTTCATCTCTGCACAAGTTGTGGTTCTGATTTTAGACTAGAATATCTGTTAAGTTAAAATGAGCTTCAATGGTGCTTAAATATGACTCTTAAAAGATTCTAAGCAAACAGATTACTTGAAAGGTCTTAACTTGAACATTTAAAGTACTGTGGAAGGATTGTTGATCGATGCTGTGTCACAGCTAATGCTTCTTTAGTAATTCAAGATTTAGAAAACCCTTATACCAAATATTGACAATCTAGGAATAAATGAGCTTGAGGAAAAGAATCATGGCCTGCTGCAGTCTGATTATTTAAAACCTTTTAACGAAGGTTATGAGGTGATACGATCAATAAGTATTGTACAATGGTAGGTGTAATCTTAGTTTTATAAAGCTAGCTTCATACTTCAGTCTAATTCAAGTGAAGACCATGTTAAATCTAAATGATTTTTCCCTCTTTTTATTATTTTATTGTATGTTTCCCATGGAATTAACAAAATTCTTCGGAAGGACTTTTGAATTCATTAGGTTATGAAATTTTTGAATTGGTGATGGATTTCAGAGAGGTAACAGTTCTATTTATTCACTTAAATTCAAACAGTGAGAGACTATTCTAATTGCTGTATATAAAATATTATACTTTCTCATGCTTTACAAATCCTAGCAATCTGGATTATGTTCACTCTTTTGCCTGTTTTGCTCTGAGTGTTCTGATTTTTTAAAATGTCTTTTACTTTCCTTCAAAAAATTAAGAAGGGGAATAAAACACTTAAATTACTAGTAGCAAAAGTAAAATAAGTCAGAGAAAGGCAAATACCATATGATACCATATGGCAAATACCTTAGTTATATGTGGAGTCTAAACAAGCTGAACTCATAGAAACAGAGAGTGAATGGTGGTTTCCAGGAGGTGAAGGGTGGAGGAGGTTAGAGATATTGATTAGAGGGTATAAGCTTTCAGTTATAAGATGCGTAAGTCCTAGAGATCTAATGTACAGCATGGTGACTGTAGTTAACAATACTGTATTATTACTTGGAAGTTGCTAATAGAGTAGATCTTCAATGTTTGCAGAACAAAAAAAAATGTAGTAATTACATGAGGTGATGGAGGTATTAACTAACCTTATTGTTGTCATCATTTCACAATAAATAAGAGTATCAGATCATTGAGTTGTACACCTTAAGCATTCACAGTGTTATATGTCAATTATATCTTAATTAAGCTGATGGGGGATGGAGATGGGGAGCTATTACTAGCTCAGTGGTTTTCACTGAGGTTGAGTTTGCCCTCTTTATTTCAGGACATTTGGCTACATGTGGAGATATTTTTATTATATCTGGGATGGGACAGTGCTCTTGATATCTAGTGTAGAGGCCAGAAATGCTGCTAGATGTCCTATAATGCACAAAGCATGCCCTGACAACAAAGAAGTATCTGGCCACAGATGTCAACAGTGTGGAAAGTGAGAAACCCTGGTATAATGGAATCTAAGAAACTTGGAATCTAATCTCAACTCTACCACATAGCCACCAAGTCATTTAATGCTTCTCTGGGCCTCAGCCTTCTCATTGCAAAACAATAGATTGAATTTCATGATCTTTAAAGAATTTTCCAGCATTAAGAGTTTATAAATCTATGAAACCTTTTTATGGTCTCTTTCCTATGAGAGTGAAGTTTTCCTTGATGACTCCATTTTTTCTTTGTGTAGCCTTCCAGATGATGTATTTTTTTACTTTGTTTTTCAATTAATTTTTATTTTTAATTAATATATAAAGCATTTTAAAACCTATTTCATGTAAAGTTATATTATTTTTATATCTGATTTAAAAATTGTTTAAAAATCTACCTCAGCCTCCATATGCAATTAAACAAAAAACACATATACACTTTAAGCATATTGCAAGAGATTTTGCTTGTATTCAGGCTGTGTATTCGGTTTTCCCATACAACCCTGTAAGAAGCTAACCAGATGGATAATTGGATTATCAGGCCACATGATCTTCACACACTCATTTTAAGCATACATAGATTAGTGAGCAACACACATTATGTGACAAATCTCTAGAGAAACTGGTATGCCATTCCTGCAGAAATATCACTTGAAAAGCCACATGTGTGGATCTTTTCTCAGGCAGTTTAAACAATGAAGTGATCCCTAATGTGTACTGAAAAATAATTACCTTAAGAACACTTGTCCGGGTCTCTCTCCGTTCCTCCTCCCCCTCCCACTCCCCTTCGCCCTCTGCCTCTGTTTTTCCCTCTCCCTCCCTCTATACCATATGTCAAGTATTATTCTATGCTCTGAAATAGTAGCTAAGTTTTATACTGTGCCTAACAGCTACATTACATCCATTTTACAGAATGAGAAGCAGAAAGGTAACTGACTTGCCCCAAATTACAAAGCTAAGAGTAGTATGTTCAGTGTGAAAACTTCTTCCAAAGTCATTTTATCTGTTGTTCAGTTGGTTCCATGTTGTTTTGCAAAGCAGAAGTTGCTGGTTCGATTCCCGGTCAGGGCACATGCCTGGGTTGCGGGTTCGGTTTCTGGTTCAGGTGCATGTGTCTGGCAACCCATTCATGTTTCTTACATCCATATTTCTTACATCAATGTTTCTCTCCTTGTCTTTCTCCCTCCCTTCCCCTCTCTTTAAAAATAAATAAAATGTTTTTTAAAAGTCATTTTATCAGAAAAAGCTTCTAGCAACTTCTTGAGCAGGGGTCAGCAAACTTTTTCTGCAGTGACCTACATAGTAAATATTTTAGGCTTTGTGGACCATGTGATCTCTGTCACAACTGCTTAACATTGCTATTGTATTACAAAAGCAGCTACAGATAGTACATAAACAAATGGGTATGGCTGTGTTCCAATACAACATTCAAAAAATTTAGCAGGCCGGATTTGGCATGCAGGCTCTAGTTTTCCCATCCCTACTCTTGAGCATTTCCTAAGGTCCCATGACCTTGCTTGGTATCTCCATCTGCCTCCCTTTTCACTCTTTGGGAATGTAACTAAGTGGGAAAATATTGTACTAGATACAGGTAGTAAGAACCAACTTATAACACTGGGATTCTCAGACTGATTTGCTGTCTTCTAGCCCCACCTTTGGTCCCTTCATGAAAGTTTGACAGAGGCTTTCTGGAGGAGTATTTACGTCATATGCAGAACATTTGGCTCATAGTGGCCTATGACTACCTGCTCACTGCCCTGGTAACTATTATCCAGGTGAGTGAGTGCCCCATCCTTCCTACACAGAGCTTTCTATAGTTATGGCATAAAAATTCCAGATAGCAGCCCTGGCTGGTGTGGCTCAGTGGATTGAGTGCCAGCCTGTGAACCAAAGGTTGCTGGTTAGATTCCCAGTCTATAGGGTACATGCCTGGGTTGCAGGTTGAGTCCCCATTAAGGGATGCACAACAGGCAACCACACATTGATGTTTCTCTCCCTCTCTTTCTCTCTCCTTTCCCCTCTCTCTGAAAATAAAATAAATAAATCTTTTTTAAAATTTTAGGATAAATGTGTTTGAACAGGGCTGGCTAAAAGATGAAAAACATAATTATCCAACTATCACTTTATGATTGGACATGGATTCTCTCTGGATAAAATACATCTTGGCAGACTTTTGGTGAAAAAAAAGCTTGTTTCAAGGCACAGAACACTTGGACCAGATGTCAAAGTCCTAGATGCCTTCACTACCAAGTTAACAACAGTGATTATGGCTTTACACAAGTTACTTGTCCTCTGTTAGCCTTAGGTTATTCAATTTTGTGATGGGGATAAAAATATTAATTATCCCTTAGGGTTCTTCTAAGAACTAAAGAAGATAATCGATGTGAAAATGTCCAGCTCTACCACATGTAAAGATGAGAAAAAAATTGAGATGTGTATCACTGCCGCAGAGATCCAAAAGTGGTGAAAATCTACTCTTTAAATAGGCATCTCTTATTGCATTTTTGCAGCACTTTGTAGCAATTACTTTTTATTCTGATTAGAAAAATAACCTTTGGCTCTTTCCTGAGTTCATCTAGAATAAGATAAAATAAAATAATATGTGAATATTAGTTTTCTAAAGCTCGCATATTATTTCAGTAATATAGAATTATTTAGTTCCAACTAGAGTCACAACCCTTTTCTTAGCCACTCCCTGTTCCCTCCCTCACCTCAATTTTTTTCCCACTCAAGGATAGTTTGAGGCAAAGAATGCTCTCTTATGATGCTTAAATAAGCACAGTAATAATTTATTCATCAAGAATTCCCTGAGTACCAAATTGTGGAATGAACAGAGTAGAATTTCAGTCTAGATATATGCTGTCCAATATGTAGCCATTAGCTACATGTGATTACAGAACACATGAAATGTAACTAGACATGTTCAAATAGATATGTGTGAATGAGAGAGAGAGAGAGAGAGAGAGAGAGAGAGAGAGAGAGAGAGAGAGAATTATCCAGAGGAAGTTACTCACATCAGAAATGGGTATTAATTAGAGGAGAGTGTTGTTTATAGTTAAGGAGGTGGGTAGTATGTGTGGCATTACTTGTACTTATATACTCTGCTTTGTACCTATTTGTGGCTTTGGTGGATATAGTTTCAGCTTTAAGTTGTATAGATAATGATGCTATGTAGGTGTTGTGTTTTAGCAATGTATACTGTATTCTTATCCATCTATAAGAGTACAGAACAGTAGGAAGCAATTTGGTCTTTTGTTGCATCCAAAGTACAGGATTCTCAGTGGAAAGATTCAGGGCATAGTGAGTTCACCACTGAAATTGGTCTCTGTGAATGGATTTGCTTAAAACAGCTGGTTAGGAAACTAGATTCATGTCACTTAGTTCAGAAAGCCCATTTTGATTGATTTTTAAATCACTAACATTGTGTTTGAACGTTAGAGCTTATATCTGTCTTACAGTTACTAAGATAAAAGATCCTTGATAAGAGAGACAAGTGTTTTTTAACTTTTTTATTGTTATTCAGGTACAGTTGTCTCCATTTTCCTCCCACCACTCCATTCCACCCCAGCCATCCCCACTCCCCACCCTCAATCTTACCCCTTTTTGGTTTTGTCCATGTGTCCTTTGTACATGTTCCTGAAAACCCTTTCCTCTTCCCCCCATCCCATTATACAAATGTTTTATTAATCTCTGAACTTATACTGGTCCCTCTACACCTGGACCTGTCACCAAAGAGATACTCAATAAATATTTATTCTACAGTAAAAACAATAGGTGTCTGCAAAGTTTATTATTTGACAATGGAATATAATTTAAAAGGCATTTTTACTGCTTAGAACTACAAGTAGATTTTCAAAGATTCCACAATGCTAATTAATTTATTTAAAAATAAGTACGAAGCTAAATGACAAATCTGAATGATATATTGGTTTTATTTATTTATTTTGTCTCAAACATGATTTTCACATGTTATTATCTATAGAAACTGTTAAATAAATTATGGTATACTCATAATATGGAATACTATGCAATCATTAAATCAGGCAGATATGCATGTATTAACATACTTTATTTTTGAGTGATAAGAGCAACTTCCAAATCAATATGTTTAGTATCACCTGACTTTTGTTAAAAGAAAATCACTACATTTGGATGTACATATATGCATATGTTTATATATATAGAAAGCTTTGATAGAATATACCTCAAGTTGTTAAAAGTGGATCTTACTGGGGAAAGACATAGAGAAAGGTTTGGTCTCAGATTTTTCCTTTATATGCTCTGCATTTTTTTATTCTTTAATATAAAATGATTATGAATGACTTTTGAATGAATTATTTAGAAAATTATTTTGAAATTTTGGTACTAACAATATAGCAATTCATTATAAGTTTTAAGCTAAAACAAAAGTAATTAGGAGGAAAACCATCTCCAATTAAATTGGATAGTTTGGGGACACAGTTCAGAAATGCTCATTTGAAAATAAGATTATTCAACAAACTCTGCTTAGTTCTTATAATTTTTCTAACAGCACATATTATAACTTTTAGTAAAAAGACACTTTTTTAATATTTTACTTCAACTTTCTAGTGTAAATTCTGTGTGCTTTTTAAAAAATTTTTATAAGACTTTATCTGAGCCAAACTCCAATTGTATGTGCTTTTAAAATAAATTAAATGGACAATTTCAGCCAGATCACCATAAAACACATGGCATAAGGGGTTATGAAGCATCTAACAGTCTGTACCTTTTCTTATTGTTTACTCATAAAGTGGGGAAGAAAAACACATTTTTGGTCCTTTTACTTCCCAAATAATTCCCTATCTCTCCAGCACAGTTGTAAGCTGACTGATAGTAATAGCTATGTATCTCTTATGTCTTATGTCTTGTATTTAGATCTTAGGATTTCATTTTTTTTGAAGAAATCTTAAATGTCATCTACTCATTCCATTCTGTCTTCTAATGTTTGTAATTCTCGTTCAGTAGGAAATATTAAGTATAGAGTAGGCACTCAGCAATGTTGTTTTTTAATAATTTAGAAAGAAGACTTTTTAAAGTCTCACTGAATAGTGAGCACTTTGGGATTCATTACTTTATTATTTAGAGACCTGCATAACACATAAAAATCCCTCTTTTAAGAACATTCAGATGTTTACCTGATTGGTCCTTTTGTTAGTTTCAATTTTTTTCAGTTCCTATCAGCAAATATAGATTCTTGAAAAGTTTACCATTAACCCAGAAATATAGTACAAGACAATGATTGAGGTGAACCATCAACTGTTTCAAATGAATGGGAGCTTGTAGATGATTCAGTCCAACCTCCTTATTTTACAGACAGGTGAACTGTGTGACTCCTGAAGAGCTAAGTTGGAAATAAGATCATGATCTTTTTAAAGTTTTCTCTAGACTTTTTATATGACTATAAACAATATATATTTAGAAATGATAGTCCTTATTTCATATTTATATTTCCATTTTAGAGTAACAAGATAAAGCATCTTTATATGGTTCATTTTAGTACAAAAGTATTTTGCCCAGAATGAATTTTTATATATTTTTCAGAATGTTTAAAGCCTATCCCACCTAGATGAAATTCTAGCTTCACTAATAACTTACTGTGGTAGGCAGAATTCTAAAATTACTGCAGTGACCCCATCCTTGTATGATACCCTCCTCTTTGAGTATGAGTAGAAACTGTGAATGTAATATTCCCATTATTAGCATGGTGATTTTAAAGAGGGATCTAATCACACAAGCCCTTTAAAAGGAGAGATTTTTATATACCTGGTAACAGAATAGAGAGAGATTTGAAGTTTGGAGGGATTTAATATACCAATACTGCTTGAAAATGGAGGAAGCCACATAAAGAATGGCCTTTAGGTGTTATCCCCAGATGACAACCAGCAAGAAAATAGGGACCTCAGACCTACAGTTAGAAAGAAATGAATTCTGTCAACAACCAGTGAACTGGGAAGTGGATTTTTCCCTCATAACTTCCATATAAGAGATTAGTCTGGTCAACACTTTGATTTTGGCCTTATGAGACCCTGAGCAGAGAACCCAGGTGAATCCACCAGAACTTCTGGATTGCAGAACTGTGAGATAATAAATCTGTTATAAGCTGGTAACTTTGTGATAATTTTTATGCAGCAATTTAAAAAACACACCACTATGTTATATAAGGCAAGCCATTTATCAAATCTCTTGTGCCTCAGTTTCCTTTTGACTATCATAATGAAAATACCCTATACTGCTTTAAAATTGTAGTTGTGAAATGTGGCATGTACAGTAATAGGATACATGTATTATTAATTTTGGTGGTATTGCCAATAACAATTTTGATTCTTCCTGGCCTATAAAATCATATTACCAAAAAAATGAAAATGTAAAGTAATATAATTTGGCCCTAGGTAGACTTTCTTACAATTTAATGTTGGGATAACCAGCCATATGGAAAATATGGAGTCTGGAAAACTTTCCATTTGCATCACATATTTACTGAGAATTCACTCTATACCTAGCATTATAAGTAAGCTCTCTAGATAGTACCAAAGGGAAAGGAATCAGACATGGTCTTTGCCTACAAATAACACATAATGCAGTAGAAGAGAGAAGATACAGGGTCACACTAAAATACTCCAAGAAGTGTTCAATGCCCTCAGATGAAAAAATACAGTTAGGTAAGAATTCAGAAGAGGTTGCCTGTGAACTGGCCTTTCAGGAAAAATTAGTATTTGTATACAAGAAGACAGAAAAGGAAAGGCATTCCAGCTAGAGGAAAGAACACAAAGACATTGTAACCTAGAAGGTCACATGGGAGAATAACAAATAGTTCAGTATAACTGAAGTATAGGGTGCATAAATGTAATAGGAAATGAGTTTGGAAGAATAGGTTGGGGCCAAATTATAAAAGATCTTGATTTCTAGATTAAGGATTTTGAATATTATCATATGGTTTTTAACAGAAGGGTAAAGTGATCAGATTTGTGATTTAAAAAGAAAATTATGGCAGCAATGTGGAAAGGTTTGGTGGAGAAGTGTGAAGGATGATGGGGCAGGGAGACCTATTATGAGGGAACAAAAGTGAGAGATGACAAACACATGACTTAGGAGAATGGCTTAGGGAAAAGAGAAGAGGGACAATGTGTTAGGGAAGTTACAGAGGTAAAATGAACATAGCATAGAAAGAAAGCAAAGCTCAAGAGGTTTGTAAGGTGCTAAGACAGGTAAAAGACACACAGCAAGGAAGTATTAGTCAACATCAGTACCCAGACAGTCTAGCTATACAGCTTTTGTTTAACCATTATTGTTCACTCCTGAGAGGGTGGTCAACGGAAATATTCAGAGTAAAGAGCCATTTTATACGCAATGTGACAAGAGCTGCTTTTTTTTTTTTCCAAGAGCCGCTTTTTGATGGAAGGCTAAGAGTTGCAGTAGGATGTAAGTCTGTGTGTATGCATGTGTATGTGTCTGCATGTGCTGCTTTTAGGAGCAAAAATGGGGAGCTTATTAGGCAAAGCCACTGCAGTGGGGTCTTTGAGCCACCAGCACTCAACTTGCTCCAAGGACAGGCCTTAAAGATTTGAGTCACCAGGCACTGACACATTCTACACAGTTGTCATCTGAGAGAATAGGCAGACTCCATTTCACAATGCCTGAATGTTACTTTTGGAATCCACATTTGTTTCTTCTGAATCTGTTCTAAAGATTTAGTAACTCTGTGTGTCACTCTGTCTTACAACTGGCATGTATGGTCTAATCCACTGGGAAGTATATAACACAGGATAGGGACTTGGGAGGCTTCTCAGGTAGTCTATGGTAGGATTTGTGGCATGCGATCCCAGGATCACCTATATAGAGTTCCCTGGTGTGTCTTGCAAATTCAAATTCCTAGGCCCCACTTCAGACTTATTGAGACTCAGCAGAAATCAATATTTATAATAAGCATAAGCATGTATCTTTTTCCAGTAAATATAAAATACTTGTTTTTATTTTTATTTGCTGTTTAAAATCCCCAAATAAATTAGTCATTGCACCACAATAATCAAAGCAATTATAGTATTGAATATGTTACTCCGAATGACATCTTCTCCCAAAGATTCTGATATATATCCTCTTGCATCCACTCTGTTTGATAATTACCAATCTAGACCATTTACTTAAAGAATAGGAATATCCAGGGAAAAGGGGAAGGGATTAGAGCAACAAGTATGAAAGACATATGGACAAAAGCTAGGGGGGGGGTGGAAATGGAAGGGAGCTGGGGAGGGCTGGGGTGGAGGGACGGGATGGGAGTAGAAAACAGAAGACTATAAGAACAACAATTAAAATAAAATTTAAAAAAAATTATAAAGTAATAAAAACACTTAATATGAAGGAAAGGAAAAAAAAAAAAAGAATGAGAGTAAGATTCCTTACTGTCAATGTAATGAGACCATCCAAACATGTAGAAAAATTTTACAAGTTTATTTAAGCCAAACTGACAACACATGTTGGGGAGCAAGATCTCAAATGCTCCAGAAAATAACAGTTTGCAGCTTCTTTTAAGAGTTTAAAATTGAGGGAAGGTAAGACATTATGTAGAGGTGGGAGAAAGCAAGATGGGGATTGGATTACAGGACAGTTAACAAGATGATGTGCTTTCTTCGGGATGGTTATGGCTTATTTCAAAGGTGTAGTAACCCAGATGCACAGAAACAATAGACAGGGCTTGCTTAACGCAAAGATAAACCTTTCACTGAAAAGTTATATGCTTAGGGTGTGACAACCCACCATGCCCTGCCCACTTAGGAATTTATGATCAGATCACTCTATGAAGTTACTTTCCATAGAAATTCTTTTTTCTGTTCACACTACTGTCATTGAAAATTATCTTTCTTGACTCTTAACAAGTTGTGTGTTATGGTAACATGATCACACCATGTTAACATTAAAATTAGCATATTCAACTACTGCCTGAATAAATGTGGTCCTGACCTTAAAAGAAATTTAAAAAAAAAACTTTTTCTTTACATTTCTCTTTTTTTCTGTGAACCTTTTGTATTGGTACTAGAATAGTTTTCACTGCAGGCCACCACTGTCTATTTCAGAATAAGGGTTTGCTTGACTCAGTGATGGTAACTCTGTTGGGTTTTTTTTTTTTTTTTTCATTTTATGTTTTTAATTTTTAATTTTTTCAATTAAAGTTTAAATTCAATATTATTTTGTATTAGTTTCAAGTGTACAGGATAGTGGTTAGACAATTACATACTTTATAAATTGTTCCCCACCAAATATTTCCTGTGCCCACTTTGCACCATACATAGTACAATATTATTGATTATATTCCCTATGCTGTACTTTATATCCCATTACTATTTTGTAACTACCAATCTGTACTTCTCAATCCCTTTACCTTTTAAGTCATTTCACACCTGTCAGAATGGCTATCATCAATAAAACAACAAACAGTGAGTGTTGGTGAGGATGTGGAGAAAGGGAAACTTCGTGCACTGTTAATAGGAGTGCAAATTGGTCCAGCCACTGTGGAAAGCAGTATGGGGTGTCCTAAAAAATTAAATATGTAATTGTGTGGTTTTTGAACCTTCTTTCCAAGGTTGATTTTCATGGGCTACTTGGAACAGACTCCTTTACTTTAGTCCCCTCAGTGACCAGTGTGAAAGGGAATTTTATGGTTTGGAGCTGGTTAAGTGAAATCCAGAAATAATGAGGAAAGCATTTTCTTCTTTGGGAATGAATTTGGTAAGAATCTCAGGCATTGGAAAGCACCAAAGTCTCAGCCTCAGGCATTCCCAAAGGATTCTCCAAATGGCCTGCGTCACAGAAGATACCATTGGAATCTCCTGTTAGTCTTGAGAAAATATGTGTGCATGGTTGTGGGATTCCTTACCTTTTTGACCTACTGGTCCCACTTTCATTGTGGACAGACTCTTTAGAGGGCCAGCTTGGCATGCACATGTGTTCATTCCACTCTGGAGTGTTCTTTATGAGAAAGCATTTGTTGAGTGGTTTACCATTTTGTTTTACAGCCACTCTGCAGGCTATGAAATGGTCATCTAGCCTTTTTATTTGTCTGAGAAAAGCAGTTTTTACCTTCTGATTGTTACGGCTGCCATGCAACAGAGAAGTAACTCAGGGAAACCATATGATTTCCTATCTTCCTACACATTGTTTGGGAACTGGACAGGAACATCAAAATCTGAGGTTTACTCATTTATATTTGCTGTAACCTGCACATAGGATATTCTATTTTTCAGGTAACATAATGGACAGATCATTGGTATACCTTCATTGGAGCACATTTATGCCTGCCATGTGCCAGGCACTGTGCTAAGGAATTCTGTCAACAGAGATGAAACAAATTTCTGTTCTCTAGGTGTTTTCTGTCTCACAGGGCACACGAATATATAGACAAATTGCTACTTTAAAAATGTCATAGTGTATGCGAATATAAAGTACTGAAAGTGTGTGATTAATTCTGAGGGAGAAGAGTGATGATGAAATGTTCTGAGAGGAGGTCAAATTGAGGGAAGAAAGGCACCTCACAGAGGAAGTAGCACAGAATATACTAGTGCATTGAGTTTGAAGAAATGGCAAGTAGTCCAGTGTTGCTTAAGCCGAATCCAGGTAGTTGATAATGTTCTATGTTTGATTACAAAGGACCTTGAACGTCATCCTGAATATTTTTAACTTTTTCTGGTGAACAAAGTCTTAGAAGAATTTTAAAAAAGAATTTGCTACACATTATGTACTTCCTAAGTACCAGCCACTGAGGCTTGGCAGTCATTAGTTTGTAAGTCATTGGAAGAATTTTAAGCAGAGGTGTGACCAGGGAGTGATATGCAAAGTAGTGAAAGTGGAGGTAGTGAAAGCATTCAAGAGGCTAAATGTATAACTTGAATGAAAGTGCCCAGGGCTTCTATGGGCTCTTTGGGCCTATCGTTAACAAATGAGTGCAAAGAGATCACATGGTGTTTTTGAAATAACTTGAAGCTTGGAATTAGAATATTAGAGCTCAGGGCCTGGCACTACTGCGTAACTAGTTGTGAATCCACAGGAATCTTGCTTTTCTTTAAATCTCAGTTTCCTTAACTATAAAATGGGAGCCTGAAGTTTTCTAGCTACTTCCTAGAGTTATGGGGAACAATTGAGATAATACATATGAAAGACATTGTAGTATACAAATATTGGTTATTAAGTCAGCTGTTGTTATTTAACGTACTGAGTACCATGCCTACATCACAGAGTTGTTAGGCACATCACGTGGAATAAAGGATTTGAAAGCATTTTCTTAACTTTAAAGCATGAGTCAAATGTTAAGAATTAGTAAAAATAATAAAAGACAACAATTCATTATACATCCACATGTTCTGTCTCCACTGTGATTCACGCACTCATTCAGAACTATGTATAAGAACCTCCATTTAATTTTCACAGGTTAGATTCCCACACATTACAAAATCAAATAGGACCAATAGATTCTCAAATAGGACCAATAGATTCAATAGGCATTGGCTTCTCCCCTGTCTAATTTTGGTTGTGGGACTCACAGGACACCCATTTTACATGAGTTGTCACCAGCCAGTGTAGTGCTGACATCCAAATACTTTGCCAGATGCATTTTGAACAGGCCCCTAGCTCCACAGAAACCCCATTTCCTTCCATTCAAATTGCCCATACATATTCTTCAAGTTCTATACCCAGCAGGGCCACAGCAATCGCCATGAAACCAGGCATAATCTGTAAATCTAGTTTCATACTGCTTGTGGTTAATGGAAATACCCTATCAGGCAGACACCCATGATAGTTTGATGTTTCCAGTGGGGTTTACAGCCACTTGGGTATTCTATCTTTGGTATCTCTGAGATGGAGCATAGAGGTGAGAAATCAGAGCAGCTCCCACCCCCACACTAGAAATTCTAAGACAAAGAGGTCTTCAACCCCTTCTATCCCATTGTCTACTTCATTAACAGAAGGATCTTCCTAGTTTCATGGTCATTTCCTCTCTATTCTTTTTTATTTTACATAATTTTTGTGGAGCCAGCTTAAGATACTTGGGCTTTTGGGTTTCAAGGTCCATGTCATATTTTCAAACTGTTATTTTTCTGGACAAGAAACGCAGGAAGAGTCTGCTTCTTTATCTCTTTTCTCTTGGCATAGAAGACTAGAATCATTTAATGAAATGCTCTATTGGCTGACCTTAAATTAGTACTAATGAATCTAATGCATTTTAAAGAATTTTCTGCTGTAAGAATTGAAATTCTGACCTATAATATAATCTGTAAAAAAATTTTAACCTTGGACAAATAATCAAAGATGATTTAAAACAAATCTATCGCTGGTTATCAAAATTTCTTATCAAAATATTTTCCATCTTTTTAAGCGAATTTTATCAACTATGCTATTACAGTTGTCCCATTATTCTCCCCTTTCTCCCCTCTGCCTTGCATTCCCCTCCCACCAGCATTCACCCCTTAGTTCATGTCCATGTGTCATACATAAAAGTTCTTTGCTTCTCCATTTCCTATACTATTCCTAACCTCCCCCTATCTATTTTGTACCTACCATTTATGCTTCTTATTTCTGTACCTTTTGCCCCATTCTCCCTTCCCCCTCCCTGCTGATAACCCTCAATATGATCTCCATTTCTGTGATTCAATTCCTGCTCTATTGTTTGCTTAGTTTGGTTTTGTTTTAGTTTTAGGTGTGGTTGTTAATAATTGTGCATTTGCTGTCTTTTTACTGTTCATATTTTTTATCTCCTTTTTCTTAGATAAGACCCTTTAACATTTCATATAGTAAGGGCTTGGTGATGATGAACTCCTTTAACTTGACCTTATCTGAGAGCACTTTATCTGCCCTTCCATTCTAAATGAAAGCTTTGCTGGATAGAGTCATCTTGGATGTAGGTCCTTGCCTTTCATGACTTGGAATACTTCTTTCCAGCCCCTTCTTGCCTGCAAGGTTTCTTTTGAGAAACCAGCTGATAGCCTTATGGGAACTCCTTTGTAGGTAACTCTCTCCCTTTCTTTTGTTGCTTTTAAGATCCTTTCCTTATCTTTAATCTTGGGTAACTTAATGATGATGTGCCTTGGTGAGTTCCTCTTTGGGTCCAACTTCTTTGGGACTCTGAGCTTCCTGGACTTCCTGGAAGTCTATTTCCTTTGCCACATTGAGGAAGTTTTCCTTCATTATTTGTTCAGGTAAGTTTTCAATTTCTTGCTGTTGTTCTTCTCCTTCTGGTACCCCTATAATTCGGATATTGGAAAGTTTCAGGTTGTCCCAGAGGTTTGTAAGTCTCTCTCCACTTTTTTGAAATCTTGTTTCTTCATTCTGTTACAGTTCAATGTTTATTTTTCCCTTTTGTTCCAATTCATTGCTTTGAGTCCCGGTTTACTTCCTGTTACTATTGGTTCCCTAAATATTTTCCTTTATTTCATTTTGGGTATCTTTCATTTGTTTTTGTTTTTGTTTTGTTTTGATTTTTCATTTTTCAACCAAGCTCAAATAGTTCTGTGAACATTTTGATTACCAGGGCTTTAAACTCTCAATCAGATAGGTTGGCTATCTCCTCATTGCTTAGCTCTCTATCTGGAGTTTTTCCTTGTTCTTTCATTTGGGCCATATTTCTTTGTCTGGATACGCCTGTTAAGTTGTAAAGGAGCAGGGCCTTGTGTATTCATCCAGGCAAGGCAACCCTCTTTGCTGTGCTACGGCTCTGCCTGTGGGGGAGGGGCCAGAGAGGGAACAATGCAGCTCGCCTGCTCCCCTCTAGCCCACTTTTTAACAAACTCTTGTGTGAGACTGGGAGCTTCTCCCACTGGGGCAACCACCATAGTCCACAGTCAACTCTGAATCTCAATTTTGCCTTCAGACAGCCCCACCCATGTGGTCCACTGCCTGGCCTCAGTTTTTCTCAGCCATTCCCACCTGCATGGCCTCACCATGGGTTCTTACCTGTCTAGTTGTTCTGGTTGATTTTTTTATTTAATTCCTTGGTTGTTGGAGTTCCATGCAGTTTGATTTTCTGGCAGTTCTGGTTGTTTATTGATTTAGATTGGTTGTTATCCTCCTTTTGGTTATGCGAGGAAGCAAAGGGTTTCTGCCTAATGCCTTCATCTTGGCCAGAACTCCTCTCTTTCCTCATCTATATTTTGACATCTTGGTGTATTCCTTATCAATTTGTATTATAAGGAAATTTATAATATATATAAAAATTCCACCAAAATATTTTTTAAAATTTTGTTTTTACACAATATAATCCTAATGTATCCTCCAAAATGCTAGAAAATGGTTTGAAATTTATTTTAAGATTTTATACCATTTGTAACTTTTAAATTTATATCATCTTTAAATGTTACCTTAAGAGTCATAAAAAGAGACCATGAAAATTAAATCATTTTCAATAAAGGACATTTAACTCTTGGGAAATACAGGACACATATAAATTTCTACAGACCAGAAAGGGACGAGTGATTTATCATTTTGTAAGTTCTCCCAAGTCTATAACCTGCAATGAAACTTGGCATCTTTAGGCTCACAGATTTTTAGGCTTAGCTGGTTGCTTCCTCAACCTAAGGCATAACTGAACACCTTGAAACAACCATCCAAAAGAATATGCTGTTGTTAATTCATAGGGAGCAGTCCTATTAAGTGTCCATAATATTTTGAGGTCCTAGACCTGCTGTCTGGGCAACCAAAAAGAGAAGTCAATGGACTTGCATTTAAGTAGAGTATTTCATACATCACACTAATTAGTTTCTCAAAGGCCTCTCTCTTGATGGGAGGAAAAGCAGCAAATAGGAACTTTTGATAGAATGCAAAGTTGGCTAGATGTTTTTATTAGTTTAAAAAATTTGGATATTGGAATGTAAAAATAATACATTCTTGTGGTAAAATGATTAAATAGTGCAAAAGAACATGAAATGATAAAAGTTCTACTCATGTCCTCACCTATTCCCTGAACCCTTCAGTTTCACTTTTATATAGTTAAATACATGCACATTATTTTTCACAAATGCTATCACACTACAATTAGTGCTCTGCAAACTGATTTCTTCACTTACTAGAGCTCATGCATATTTCTATATCAGTATATATGTATAAATACATGTATATATGTATTATACAGTATATATTAATTTTCTTAGAGGCTTTATGGATGTATCATAATTTATTTTGTCATTTCTCACTGCTGATATTCAGTTTTTTCCCCTAACTTTTGTGATATTATAATTAGCGCTACAATTAATATCCTCAAAAGGTGCTTATTTAGTGCTTTAAGAGAGCAGCTGTGGAGACAGATGATTTTTATTCTCGTATTGGTGCCACAACTCTGTATTGTGTGATCTCAAGCAAGTTACTTAATTTCTCTATGCCTCAGTGTCTACCTGTGAAAAAAATTGAGATAATAATGGTCTCTATCTCATAGGCCTGTTATGAACATTTAATGAGTTAACAACACACATTAAGAACTTAAATATTTACACATTAAGTGCCAGGCACATGGAAAATGTAACAATTGTTAGTTAATATGGTCATAATCCTTTAATAGCTTACTTTTGCAAATATAAATTCTTAGTTGTTAAATAGTTGGGTAAAAGTGTATGTCAATTTTGAATGCTGGTAGAAATTACCCTTTTCCTGTCCAAAAAAAAAAAAAAAAAAACTTGCAAACATTGCATATTTTTAATCTTTGTAAATATGGTAAGTAAAAAACAGTTTATCATTATTTTAAGTTTCCTCTCTTTAATTATGAGTGAACATGAACATCTTTTCACATATTTATTGGCCATTTATATTTCTTTCCATGTGAACTGCCTGTTCTTGGCCTTTGCCCATTTGTTGCCATCTGGCTTTTCATCTATTTCTTATTGATTTATTAGAGCTCCTTGTATATAAAGGAATTTGGCTCTTTGTCATATGTGTTACAAATAGTTTTCCCAATTTATCTTTTAACTTTGTTTATATGATTTTGTGTCCAGGAGTCTTGAATTATATAGTTAAATTAATCATTCTTTTCCTTTATGGCTCCTGAGTTTGGAGGTCATGCTTCAAAAGTCTTTGTAGATTCATTTGATTTAAATCATGTACTGATGTATTTTTGCCAAAAAAACTCAACTATGGATGTAAGAGGTAGAAAGGATCTTAGAGGTTGCATAATTTAATATGTTTGTCTTCATATCATTTGAATTTTTCTTTGTAGAGGAAAAGAAGTTTAGTCCCAATAAAGGGAATGGAGTCAAAAGTTTCCACAGCAAGCTAATGGTAAAAATATAAACTAGAACTCTGGGTCCAGATCATTCTGTTTAACCAGATTGTTTCATAAAAAAAGGTTGTTTTTTAACTTAAAACAAATTTAAGCAATTCAAAAATAGAGTTAATTTTTAAGAAAACCCACATTTTAAAACAAAGATTTATTTTTACTTTTCAGATTAATTTTTACATAGAGAAATATTAGCATATGTTTTATTAATCATAAATCATACATATATTTTTAGATATTTAGTTGCATGAATGTGCAAATATTCTAACCAAAGGAGCATATCTGTCTTTTTACCTTCTTAATTATTTTAGTTATAAGTATGAAATGTTGACTTATTTTAATAGAAATTAAGTAGACTTGCTTTAATAGATATGAGAGCTAAAGAGCATTAACTTGGCTGCTAACTGTACCCTCAGCTTCCTTTCCCTGGCTTTAGTAAACCCTAGGATTAAATCTAATTCCTTTTAAGTTGTTTGGGACATTAGCCAGCATGACCTGCCTTGAATGCACATCTACCCATGTTAGTCCTCATTCTAAAGCCCTCTAATGGCTCCCTACCTTAGCTTACTCACTGTAGCCACTTGTCCCTAGCAACTGTGCAGAGTCTTTCATTCAGCCTTATCCACACTTCCCTTTGTACATGCTGTTTCCGTGCTTGGGGCAACTTTCCTTTTGCTCATATGCCTGCCTGGAAAAAAACAATATAATTAAACATTATTTCTGCTACTTCTTTGAAGCCTTTTCCTAATCTTTCCACTCCAAGACTAAGTGTTCCTATAGGCAGGACTTCTAATGTGTTAATTCAAGGATCATTGTGGATCCTTCACCCAGCAAAACAGCCATTAACTGGTAAAATTATAAAACACCCATTTAAAAATCTCTGGAAATTGTCCTAAGGGCATACAGCAAAGAGAGAAACATTTATTCAAAAAATTTCTTAAATCTTGGTAAGATGAACAAGAATCTGTGGCATTTGAACCATGACCTAGTCTCATCCCACCCCTAACTCCATGTGATAGAAGCTGTTTTTCATATAGGTGTGGCCAAGAAGATGAGGGATCCCTCTACCCACAGATTCTTCTGTAGGGCTATAATGTCACTCCCAGAGGGCCAGGCCAATATTGTCTCTTATACCTCTTAGCACTATATTGTAGAAGCATTATTTTAGGTAAGCACAGCTGAGAGAAGAGATCTCTTCCATCCATGGAAGTTGTACTCTTTCATAAGTACAACTCAGTTTCCAACCATGAGATCTCTGCCCCAGTAAATTTAAGCCAAGAGTATTGGGGCACTGGTTGTACCTGTCCCAGCTCATACATAGAGTGAAGATTCCATGCTAGGAAAGGCAAACCAAGATGAATAGGGGCTACCATCACTCCACAGGGCCCACTTGTGGAACAGAGGAGTCACTCTGGGAGAAGCAAATCACTCACTCCCAGGCCCTCAATTCTGCTGCAGTGACACAGAGGTTCTGCCAAGTGTGGAAGACAGACCACTAGGATGGAGAGTTTCACAGGTCTGGCTGAGGAAATTGACATTATTTGAAACAGAGCTTGGAGAAGTTCCTAAGAACATTATCAAAAACAATGGAAATCTGCCAGAAGGAATGAGGTGGAGGTGGGGGCTGCATAGAGGTAGGCAAAGTGGGGGGGGCATGGAGGCATCTGCAATAGTGTCAACAATAAAAATCAAGCTAAGAAACAATGGTGATATTGGAAATTAGCAATTAAGAGGGGACTGGTAGCTCCATCATGCTGGTAGCAACAAGCAAAATGACAGACCAGCCAGAAAGTTGCCAGAGAGAAGAAGGAAAAAAATATCCAAAAAGGCCTTATCAAGTCACACTCATTTCTGAGTCTGTGGAGTACTGACTGTGCACATGTGCTAGGCCTCACCCACCAAGGAGAAATGAGAGCAAGATGTGGGACTGACTCTAAACAATTCCTCAAACCATGCCTTGGCTGGTGCAGCTCAGTGGAATGAGTGCCAGCCTAGGAACCAAAGGGACACAGGTTTGATTCCTAGTCGGAGCACATGCCTGGGTTGTGGACCAGATCCCCAGTAGGGGATGTACAAGTGCAACCACACACTGATGTTTCTCTCCCTCTTTTTCTCCCCACTTCCCCTCTGTCTAAAAATAAATGAATAAAATCTTAAAAATAAGAATTCCTCAAACCACACACAGATACATCAATAAAATACTGAAGGCTTAAGGCTGAAGATACTTAAGCACAACCTCTGAGCAAACATTATCTAATAATATGCTACTCTGACCCTGGGACAACTCCTAGTAAGAGGTTTAATGATAAAATCATGCCTATCTCTAGTGAAATGGAAAACTGTGCCCAAAGATGCACCCTCTGAAGAGTGACTGCAGAGAACCTCTGAGATACTTATCTCTGGATGAATATGGGGAAAAATCATAAACTCCCTGAACTATGATGTATGCTTCAAACAACATGCACATCCAATAGTAAAGGGTGCAAATCCAACTGCATAAAAGAACTTAAACCTTTAACAAGAAGTGGTTTTTGTAGTTCCAAAGTTAAACTATGAGAACCCAGTGTAAAAGATAAAAACTAGAAGACATCTGAGCAATGACATCAGAGACTTTACAATATAGAAGAAATACACTTCACTGAATTGATTCAGCCAAGTCATTAAACAAATGACCAAACAGAAAATAAAAACAAATTCTCAAAAGGGGCAAGTCAGTATTGAGTTGCAATACAGTATCTGAAATATCCAGTTTTCAGCTAATATTATGAGGTATGCAAAGAAAGAGGGAAGTATGACCCATGCATAGGAGAAACAAGCAGTCAACAAAAATTGGCCATGAGGAAACCCAGATGCTAGACTTACTAGACAAGGTGATATATTTAAAGCTACTTTTAAGTATATTGAGCTACTTTAGATATAGTTAATGAACTGAAGGAAATCATTTATAAAATACTAAAAAGTACAAGAACAATTTTCACTAAATAAAGAATATCAATAAAGTGGTAAAATCATAAAGAAGAACCAAATGGAAAAACCTGGAGTTGAAAAGTATAATAATTGAAATTAGAATTCACTAGAGGGGATCAAGAGTAGATCTGAGTTGGCAGAAGAAAGAATCAGCAAATTAGAACATAGATCAAAAGAGACCATGCATTTTAAAGAACAAAAATAGTGAATGAAGAAAAAAGAAGAACCACAGAGAAATGTGGGACATGTTAGTGGTACTCCAACATACACAAAATGGGAGTATCAGGAAGAAAGAAAAGAAAGAGCAGAAAGACTATTTGAATAAATAATGGGTAATATCTTCCCATATTTTTAAAAAACACTAATGCATCAAAAAATGTCAGCCAACCCCAAACAGGAAAAATGGAAAGCGATTGACACCCAGACACATCATAGCAAAATGTTGAGACCAGATATATAAAAAGAAAATCTTGACATCAGCATAAAAATATGAGAAGAGAATCACAATAAGATCAACAACTGACCTCATCAGAAATCACAGAGGGCAAAAGACAGTGATAAGGCATATTTGAGATGTTGAAAGAAACACCTGCCAACAAATAGTCGAGTATTTAGCAAAACTATCCCAAAAGTGAAGATGAAATCAAGGCATTCCCAGATAAACAAAAACTGAGAGAAATTTTTGATAGCTGACCTGTGTTGCAAGCAATACTGAAAAGAAGTGACATCAAACAATAATTCAAATTCACATGAATAAACAAAGAGCTACAGTAAAAGGTATTATGAAGATAATGAAAAAAGTATAATTACGTATTTTTTCCTCTTAACTCGACAAGAATCAATTGCATAAAATAATATTGGTAAAAGTGCATTGTTGGATATATGACATATAGAAATGCAATATATTTTACAATAAAATGCAAATGAGGAGGCTGGGCATTAGCTAAGTTAGAGAGGGAATGGTATCAGGTAGTAAATGGAATACACAAACAAATGAAAATTAAAAATGGTAAATATAGCTAACATAAAAATCTCTCTAAATTGTGCTCCCCTTAGCTTCTTTAATAAGCATATGATTATATAAATCAATACTTATAAACATGTATACAGTTTGGTTGATAATATATATTGATAAATTATGTATACAAGGGAAGGAAGTATATCTGAAGTGGAGTAAAGTTTCTATAACTTCCTGGGTTCTTTATGAATCTGAGGTAGATTCTGATCATTGAAAATGTATATTAGAATCTTCAGAGCAACCACTGAGAACATAATTAAAAAATATAGTTTAGAAAAGTTAAAAACATAGTTAAAATTTTCTCTAGCCCTGGCTGGTGTGGCTCAGTGGATTGAGTGGGTGCCCGTGAACCAAAGGGTCACCAATTCAAATCCTAGCCAAGGAATATGCCTAGGCTGTGGGCCAGGTCCCCAGTAGGGGGTGCATGGGAGGCAACCACATATTGATGTTTCTCTCCCTCTCTTTCCCTCTCTAAAAATAAATACATAAAATCTTTACATTTTTTCTCTAGAAAATATTTACTTTAGAAAAGGGATTATAGTAAAGGAGAAACAGAGAAAAAAGTAGTAATGAGAAACATAGAAAACAAAGTGCAAAGTGGATTAGGTAACTTTAACTACACCACTAATAACATTTATGAGAATTAATTTTAAAAAGTAGAGATTGCCAGCATAGATAGATCAAACAAGATACAAATATATGCTCTCTACAGGAGACACACTTTAGATTCTAAGGCAGAAATAGGTTAAAAGTGAAAGGATAAAAAGTATTTCATGCATATGTTGTGTCACCATAAAAGTTCTAGAGAAGAACATAGGAAGGAAAATTTCAGACATTCCATACAGCAGTATTTTCACCAATATATACCTTAGAGCAAGGGATATAAAGGGAAAAAATAAGCAAATGGGACTACATCAAATTAAAAATCTTTGGTAGGGCTAAAGAAAACATCAGCAAAATGAAAAGGGAAACAACCCTATACGAAAATATATTTGTCAATGGCACCTCAGACAAGGGTTTGATGTCCAAAATATATAAAGGACTCACATGATTCCACACCAGGAACACAAACAATCCAATTAAAACATGGAGCCCTGGCTGGTGTGGCTTAGTAGATTGAACACCAGCCTGTGAACCAAAGGGTTGCTTGTTTGATTCCCAGTCAGGGTACATGACTTGGGTTGCAGGCCAGATCTCCAGTAGGGGGCATGCAAAAGGCAACCACACATTGATGCTTCTCTCCCTCTCTTTCTCCCCCACTTCACCTTCATCTAAAAATAAATGAGTAAAATCTTCACTTATTAGGCCAAGTAGTTTTTTCATGAAGTCTATAGGATTTTCTATGTACACTATCATGTCATCTGCAAACAATGACAGTTTTGCTTCCTCCTTTCCAATTTGGATGCCTTTTATTTCTTCTTGTCTGATTGCTGTGGCTAGGACTTCCAATACTATGTTGAATAGAAGTTTTACTATGTGAAAATGGACACCCTTGTCTTGTTCCTGATCTTAATGGGAAAGCTTTTTGTTTTTACCTACTAAGTATGATGCTGGTTGTAGGTTTCTCATATATGTCCTTCATTATATGGAGGTATGCTCCTTGTATTCCCACTTTGTTGAGTGTTTTATCATAAATGGGTGGTGTATTCTGTCAAATATTTTTTTCTGCATCTATTTATATGATCAAAACAGTGGGATACAAAGTCAATATTCAGAAATTGAAGGCATTTTTGTATACCAACAATGAAATATCAGAAACAGAAATCAGGAAAAAAATCCCATTTGATATAGCAACAAGAAAACTAAAGTACCTAGGAACAAACCTAACCAAGCAGCTAAAACACTTGTACTCAGAAAGCCACACAACACTGAAGAAAAAAGTTAAGGAAGACACAGATAAATGGAAGCATATACTGTGTTCATGGACTGGAAGAATTAACATCATCAGAATGACCATACTGCCCAAAGAAATGTATAGATTCAATGCAATCTCTATTAAAGTACCAGTGACATATTTCACAAATCTAAAACAAACATTTCAAAAAACTTATATGGAACCATAAATGACCTGGCATAGCCTCAGCAATTTTGAGAAAGAAAAACAAAGTAGGAAGGATCACAATACCTGATATCAAACTATATTACAAGGCCACTGTAATCAAAATAGCCTGGTACTGGCATAAGAATAGACACATAGATCAATGGAACAGAATAGAGACCTCAACAGTAAACCCAAGTCTATATGGTCAATTAATATTCTGTAAAGGGAGCAGAAGCATGAAATGGAGTATAAATAGCCTCTTAAATGTTGTTGGGAGATCTGGACAGCTACGGGCAAAAAAAAAAAAAAAAAAAAAAAAAAAAAAAAAAAAAAAAAAAAAAAAAAAAAAAAAAAAAAAAAAAAAAAAAAAAAAAAAAAAAAAAAAAAAAAAAAAAAAAAAAAAAAAAAAAAAAAAACCTCAACCACCAACTTACACCATTCACAAAAATAAACTCAAGATGGATAGAAGACTTAAATATAAGTCATGACACCATAAAAGTCCTAGAGGAGAACATAGGGTGGGAAATCTCAGATATTCCATGCAGCAATATTTTCACCAATGTGTCCCCTAGACCAAGGGACATAAAGGAAGGAATAAACAAATGGGACTTCATCAAAATAAAAAGCTTCTGCATGGGTAAAAGAAAATTAGCAAAATGAAAAGGGAACCAACTGTATGGGAAAAGATATTTGCCAATGATACTTTGTACAAGGGTTTGATCTCCGAAATATATAAAGAACTCACATGACTCCACTCCAGGAAGACAAGGAACCCAATTAAAAAATGGGCAAAAGACCTGAACAGACACTTCTCCAAAAGCATACAGAGGGCCCAGAGACATATGAAAGGATGCTTAGCAGTAGTAGCCATCAGAGAGATAAAAATTAAAACCACAATGAGATACCACTTCACACTGGTCAGAATGGCATCATAATCAAATCAACAAACAAGTGTTGGAGAGGTTGTGTAGAAAAGGTCACCCTAGTACACTGTTGGAGGAATGCAGACCGGTGCAGCCACTGTGGAAAACAGTATGGAATTTCCTCCAAAAACTAAAAATGGCACTGCCTTTTGCCCACATATTTCCACTGCTGGGATTATACCCTAAGAATCCTGAAACACCAATTCGAAAGAACCTATGCACCTCAGTGTTCATAGCAGCAAAGCCAAGTGCTGGAAGCAGCCTAAGTGCCTATCAGTAAATGAGTGGATCAGCAAACTGTGGTACATTTACATGATGGAATACTATGCAGCAGAAAGAAAGAAGGAGCTCCTACCCTTTGTGACAGCATGGATGGAACTGGAGAGCATTATGCTAAGTGAAATAAGGCAGGTGGTGAAAGGCAAATACCATATGATCTCCTCTATAAGTGGCACCTAATCAACAAAACAAACAAGCAAGCAAAATAGAACCAGAGACATGAAAATAAAGAACAAGTTTACAGAGACCAGAGGGGAAGAGGAGGAAGGTTAAGTCAAGGAGCATGTATTAAGGACCCATGGGCATAGACAACAGGGGCGGGGAGGTTTGAGTGTAGAAGTTCGGGGTGGGTAGTTCAGGGGAGAGTAATGGGGAACAATATTTCATGCAAACAATAACCAAGAGAGTTAGTGTGGTTCCCACAAATTTCAGAAAAATAAACTTTAAGACAAAACTGTTGTGAAAGATAATTGAAAAATTTTAATAATAAATAATCTATCAAGAAAATATAACAATTATAACCATATAGGCACCTAAAAGCAAAACCCTAAATAAATGAAGCAGAGAGAAGTAGTCCAACAATAATAGTTGAAAAGTTCTATTAATTTTCTAGAACAACTGGACAAAAGATCATCAAGGAAATAAAGACTTGAATAACATTATAAAACAGCTAGCCCTAACAAACATCTATCAAGCACTCTACTCAAAAATAACAAAACACAAAGTCTTAAGTGAACATGAAACATTTTTCAGAGTAGACCATATGAGAGGAAATAAAGTAAGCCTTTTGTGCTGCAAATTTTACAATCAAGAGAGTCAAAACCTTATCTATAGAATGGCAGAGGATGTTTGGAAATAATGTATCTAATAAGGGACTTGTATGCAGAATATATAAAGAACACTTACAAACTAATAATAAAAAGGCAAATAATCCAACTTGAAAATAGGCTAAGGATTTGAGTAGATATTTCTCCAAGGAAGATATATAAATGAAGAGATGCTCAATATCACTAGACATTAGGGAAATGAAAATTAAGACCATAATGAGATACCAGTTGGCACCAACTAGGATGGTAAAAATAATAATAATGATGATAGTGATGATGAAAATAATAAGTGCTGGCAAGATGTTGGGAAATGGGAGCCCTCATACACCACTGATGGGAATATAAACTGTTGCAGCTGCTTTGGAAGTTATCAAATAGATAAACATGACAGTTCATTCTTAGATATTTATATATAGGTATAGGTATATAACAATTTTATTTCTAGGTACATATCCAAGAGAATTGAGAGTGAATTCTAACAGAAAACTTGTACATGTTCATAGCAGCTTTATTAATGTTGGCCAAAAGGTATAAATAACTCAAATATCCATCAACAGATGGATAAAATGTGGTATATCCATATAATGCAAGGTTACTCATTCGTAAAAAGGAATGGAGTACCGATACTTGCTACAACATGGATGGACCTTGAAACTGTTATGCTAAGTGAATGAAGCCAGTCATGAATGGCCATATATTGAATGATTTTCTTTATATGAAATGTCCAGAATAAGACAATCCATTGTGACAGAAAGAAGATAAGGTTCACAGGGGTATTAGAGAGGGGAGCATGAGAAGTGATTGCTAATTTGTATGGGATTTTGTTTTGGGGGTGATGAAAAGTTCTGGAATTAGGTAATCATGATAGGTGTACAATTCTATAAATATGCTAAAAACATTTAATTGTATACTTTAAATGACAGAACTTCATGGTATGTAAATAAAGCTGTTAAAACAACCGTGCCTCCAATGTTTTTATCGATCTGCATTTTCTCACTTATGATATTTTTCAAATTACATTTTAATAACTGTTTGCCTATAATGAGCCCAAGAGACGGAGTCTGCGCCTTCCTGTGTCCCTGGCCCATAGAAGGATTCAGATGCTGAGTTTTGAATGAATGTGAAGACTTTGATAAAGACAATAAGCTGTAGGAAATATAGAATGTGGCAATTTTGTTATCTGTATGCACATCTGCAAGACACTTGTTCCATGGTTAAAAGAGCTTGTTGTAGAAAATATTCTTATTCTGTTAAGCATAAATGAGCATTACCTTACCTTATATTAAAACTCTGAATTTTGATTTACACTTTTATAAAAGAATTCTTTTTTCCCTTTCAAATTCCAAACAGTATTCTTAATGTTTTTTTCTCAGCTTTTAGCCTCTACCCAAAGCTTATCAAGGACTAAAAATGCAGTTCCAATATGCAACTACATTTGCTTTCAACATTTATGACACATTTTTATTTATAGAATGGATGATAACGAATGTGAAGGTATTTTTGAATTTATGATATTCTGTATATAATAGTTGTTAAATTAAAAATTTCTAGTGCAACCCCCTAGTTTTATAAATATCAGAAGGCAGTTTGGTATATTAGAAAGAGTGCTGGATTAGAAATCGTAACTACAGTTCAAATTACAGACTTGGTGCTTTCTAGCTGTTGCATTTTAGACAAGTTACTTAATCTCACCAAACTTCCCCTGACTCATCTGTTTGTCTCACAGAGTAATTAAGCAGATCCCAGGAGATAAATTCATGTGAATGTGCTTTATGTGCTCTGCAAATAAAGGTTTTATGAGATGAGAAAACTAAAGGTCAGAAAAAAAAGGTGATTGGTCATAGAGCAAGTAGTATCAGAATTTATAGTAGAATTTTAGCTCCCAACCCTTAGTGTAGTATAAGGCAGATTCCAGAGAGGAAACAGTGGAGTAAACTTGACAGTGGCCATGGATAAGTGAAAGCAGGCTCTGTCTGGCTGCAACTTGTCTCTTTATCATAATGGCAAAAGGGAACTAGGAAGATATTGTGCCAGAGACTATATGATCACTTTAAAGAATGGAAAGAGCTTGTTCATCAGGTTGAACAATTTATCAATATGTTTATCCATCATTGACAGTTCCAACAGCTCCTTACCACTTCACTTCCACCTAGTTCAAAAAGATGCCAAGTGTGACATACTTTCCTTTTCAGTTTTTATCCTAGGCTACATTTTGTTCAATTCTCTGTTTAACTGTGATATAGGAAGAGAATAAGGCAAGGTAAGAGTATGTCAAGCAATTACTCTTCATTTCTGCTGAGGATAGAGGAAAAATTATCTGAGGGATGTAGGCTAGATGTGAGAAAAAAATTTGTGGCTGGATGTGAGATGTACTGTGGTCAAATGGATATTGTGAAATGTTTGGAACCTTTAAAGACAGGTTTTCATTTATATGATATGCTTTGGCAGTGTCCTAATTAGAACTCAAAAGTTGCCCATGGTTCATCTTGGACTTCACATTAAGCTGCTATTTGAAAGACAACATGGCAATTTTCTAACTTCATTCTTTGTCTTGAAAATAAGTGGAGTAGGAAAGAAATAGGAAGGAGAATTGAACAGGGAATGTTCTAGCAGTTTTTGAGCTAGATGTTGGAAATTTATCAATAAAGTCCACATGAAGGATGGAAATCAGATACACAGATGGATTTTTTATAATAGAAACATCATAGGTGCTCTGAAAGAAGACTTTACAAGTTGGGGATATGATCATATTCTATCTAGGAGACACAGGGTCAAGAAGGGCTTCATGGAGTAAGTAATGGCCTCTTGGGATGAGCACTGAATTATGAGATGTTGTGGCAAGGGAGACAGATGGTTAGGGGCAGGGTGAAGGCAATTCCAGTGGGAGAGAATGGCATGTAAGCAAAGACACAAGGTTGTGAAACAACAGGGTTAGACTGGAGAACTGAAACAGAATGGTGCCCAGGGAAGGTCACATCAAAAAGGTTATAGAAATAGTGAGATAAGGAGCTAGAAATAGGCCTTAAATGCCAGGCAACTGCTTTGAATTTGTATCCTGTAGGCCAAGTGGTTTTTAGTTTCTACCTAAGAAGATGTCTTAAGCATTTAATAAAATTACAGATCCTTTAGTCTCACCTGTTGCTCAGATTCAGAAAACTCTGGGCTAATAAGAGTGGGGTCAGTTTTCTGTATTGCTAATTAGCTCCTCAGGGTATTCTGAGGCATCAGCGAATTATGCCACTGCTGTAAGCCATGGGAGGTTATTGAAAGGTCTTTAGGAGAGGAGTTATACAAGCATAAATTTTAGATAGAATTTCTCTGTGTTCCTGTGTAATTTATGTATCAGTAAGAATCAGAAAGGAAGCAGAAAACTTGAATTAGAAAGTTGCAATTATTTTAAAGGTAAAGTTGGGTTTGTGTGTTTTGGGAGTAATATTTAGGCAGTAAAAATATGAGGATGACAATTGGGATACATCGAGGAAGTGTATTAATTAAATCCATGAGGACTTGTAGTTTTCTGGTTTGAGTAATTGGCAATTGCCATCCACTGTGAGAAATTATCATGTAATAGTTGATCTTGGAGTCAGAAAGATTTGAGTTTAGATCTTGTGATCATCATTTACTGTCCATGGATCTTGGGAGAATGTTTAAGTTTTCTGTGCTCTTTTCCACAAAATTAGGAAAATAGTGCACACCTCGTTCATGTGTTGTAAAGATTAAATGGCATTAAGATATGTAGAATTTTTTATTGTTATTCAAGTGCAATTGTCTCCATTTTCTCCCCACTCCAGCCATCCCCACCTCCCACCCCTGATCCTACCCTCCTTGGTTTTGTCCATGTGTCCTTTATAATAGTTCCTGAAAACCCTTCCCCCCTTCCCCCCATTATGCCCTCCCACCTCTCCTCTGGTTACTGTCAGATTGTTCTTTATTTCAATGTCTCTGGTTCTATTTTGCTTGTTTGTTTGTTTTGTTGATTAGGTGCCACTTATAGGTGAGATCATATTCAATTTGTCTTTCACCACCTGCCTTATTTCACTTAGCATAATGCTCTCCAGTTCCATCCATGCTGTCACAAAGGGTAGGAGCGCCTTTTTTCTGCTGCATAGTATTCCATCGTGTAAATGTACCATAGTTTTTTGATCCATTCATTTACTGATAGGCACTTAGGTTGCTTCCAGCACTTGACTATTGTAAATTATCTCAGGTTTCAATCCACCCACAGATATATTTTATTTTTTATCACACTGTTTTATCCAAATTCTTCTGCAGCTACTCCAGAAATTTCTGTGACCAAGAAGTTGGCTCAGACCACAGTGGTTCTCAGTTAATTGCTCTATACAATGCACCTTGATCATGTTTTTTAAAAAGGTAAAACTAACTGGTACCTTATAAAAATAAACCAATAAAGTGAAAAAAAGATATATAGAATTTGTATATAATATAGTAGCTGGGACATATATAGGCTCCCAGTAAATGGTAGGGGATATATGTTGTGACATGTATTGGAATGAGATGGAGTAGGGAATTTTTAATCTCTGCCAGTAACCCCTGTCCCCACAGTCAAAGCAATATCTTATATTGGGGAGCAGGATATTTTTCCCAAGTGTCAAATTAATACCTAACCTTGTTTTGCCTTGGATCAGGACTTGCTGTTTGTGTATTTAAGAGAGCAGAGTACGCCCTGTTGTTGGCAAGTATCTCAATGAAGCTGTTTTAGCTACTGTAGGTTCTTTAGGCCAACGCAAAATGTTTAACCTTGGATTTCCTAGTTGTGGTCTCAGCGTGGAATCTCACCAGCATTTCACTGCTACCCAAGCTGTGTCTGGTCACATGGTGCTATCACCTTCTTTGATTTTCTGAAGTCTTTGGACATTTGGCTGAACATTTCTCACATTTAGTTTCTCACACTGGATGACAATCCCCAATTACTGGAACCAGAAAACTACAAGTACTCATGGACTTAATGTAATACACTTCCTCAGTGTATCTCAATTGTCATCCTCATATTTTTACTGCCTAAATAGTACCTGCAAAACACTTCAGTCTTAAGCTACATTGTATTTTCCTTGCCTCAAACAAAGTCACAAAAGGACTTCAAAGATGGGATTGCTTTATTTCCCAGTGCTTTCACAAGTTTTGTATAAGTGATAGTAGTGGCTGTTGCTTTTCTGCCTTAGCCAGTAGTGTTTGAGAGAGGAGGAGGGAGCATGGTATATTGCAGAGCTCACTGAGCTGGGAGCCAGATGCTCTAGACTCTAGTCACAAAGGGAAGTTGGGGTGGAATGAGGAAAATTGGGAGACATAACCATTTATTTTGAGTGTGCCAGGCCCTTTTCCATGTATTATCTGATGCATTTGTCACAAAATCCTTTAGACATACATATTATTTTCCCCATTTTGTGGATAACAAAACTGATGTTAGGGAAACTGATGCAAAAGATGTTATCTTTTGCCTGACATTCCAAAGCTAGTGATCAATAATAGTGGCTTTCATACCTGAGTCTCTCTGCTCCACAGTGTTTGTTTTCTTTCTTTCCATTTGTGACAATACAACTTACTAGAAAATGTCTTTTACTCTGGCTTCAGTTGCCTCATCTGTAACACAGTGTTCTGTAACCTCTGCTCTGTATGACAGTAAATCTCCAAAGCCCAGACTTAGTATAGGAAATGGCAATATTTGTATCTTTGGGTACTTAATGTACTCTACGTGCTCTTCATAGTTTCCACCACATATTAGGACACTCAGTAAAGGTTTACTGATTTATTTCCAGTAGTGGGGTATTTCCACAGTGGATGAGACCCATTTTGGTGGCTTCTATACTATTTAATGATATTATCTTCTTTTTCAAGCATCCTGGAGTATAGTTGAGTGGCTGATATTGACCGTTATATAGATTAGTCATCACTTGATTGTTCCAGATTCCAGGCACTAGAAGTACTTAGTAAACAGAATGTGACCTGAGTTCTAGTCTCAGTCCCATCCCTGAAAAATTCTTTCTCCTGGTCAATTCTCTTTTCTTTTCTGGGCCTGAGATTTTCCCTTTGAACAATTAGCAATTTAGACTAAATCAATGGATTTCAGTCCTAACTGGACATTTAAATTATTTGGGGTGCTTTTAAAAATTTGGATGCCTGGACCCCACCCTAGTTTAATTAAATCAGAATTGGCAGGGTAGGGAGAGCCATTGGTATTTTAAGAAAGCTCCTCTAATGATTTTACTGGGCACTCAAGGATGGGAAACAATGGACTAGATGATCTCTGGGGGCCATCCATCCCTCACATTCAGTGACATGCAATACTATGTAGCATGGTGCACAAAGCATAGGTTTTGAGTTAGCCAGACATGCATTCAAATACTGGCTCTGCTACTTTTTTAGCTGTGTGATCTTGAATAAATTGTTCAATGCCTCTCTACCTCTGGCTCTTTGTTATAAATTGGTGGTATACTTCATGCCCTGCAGTAGTAGTTGGGATTCAGTACCTTCCACAGTGCTTAACACATAGTAATCCCTCAGTAAATATTCTTTTTAGCATCAGAAGTTCAAATAAAGAATGTGAGAAAAATATTTATGCACTAAGATTTAACAAGTAAGTTAAAATCAAGTTGTTTTCTTATTTCCTGTTTTCTTGGCAATGGATTCTGGAAACAAAGAATGTGGAAACAGCTCCTATTCCTCAAATTTGATGACACTAGAGAAAGGAATCTAGCTAGTTCCTCTGTGGCCGATTGGCTGTGATGGCTTACAAGCCATTGGAAAGATTTTGGCTCACAGAATCCAGCAGATGTGGCTTGGGAGATTGCAAGGACATGACTGTTACAAGGTTTCATCTGTTCATCCTCGTTTCTGAGAGTGATTCTAGGGGGAAAGAACAGCTTTGTCATTTTGGATAGGGCACACTGATAAAAATCAGTCTTGCTACCACCTGTTCAGCTGTCTTAGCATGTTTGTCAGTGATATAAACTACAAGAAAATGGAAATCACTAATAGGCCTATAATTGCTTGATGAATAGTGACAAATAATTTTTCTATTCATTTTTGTGTATTGTGTAATACAGTTTCTACATGACAGATTTGTGGCTTGAGTGTGTATTAGAGCCATGGGCATCTTTATCTGGTCTTTTCCAGAGTAAATGTTTGACAAGTACATAAAACACCTCACTTGGTTAGTAATATGATTTAGTACGTGGTGGGCATTATTCCCTGGTCTCCGCAGGCAAAACACTCAATTTTGCTTCCTAGAGTAATCATCATGTTGGCCCCTTTTATAACATTTCCCTTAATATACTTTGCAAAAAAAATTTGTGCACTTGTCTTAGTCTAAAATGTGCCCTTAAATCTTCTGTGACAACAGGGGTTCTGTCTTTCTCAACTTTACATACCTATCATGTAGCACAGCTACCCATTTTTAATTTATGAATGGTATGGATTTTTCAATGGATCAATAAATGGCTGAAATACGTGAGTGACCTTTCTTTTTCCTCCTTTCATAAAGCATGATGAGGATTAATGTGTGTCTATTAGGAAAGGGGGTAATATTTGTATCACATAAAATATAACCTGACTCAGAAGACAAGTTTTCCAGAATGGTATAGTAAAGACTGCCATAAATCTACCCTTTCATAAAAGCAACAAACACACTAGCAAAAATTGTGAAAATCTACTTTTCCAGAACTCTAGAAAGAAAACAAAGGCTTACAAGAATATGAGGGGCATTTATTCAAGAAAAACTGACAAATAATCTCTGATTACAATGGGGATAATTAAAAATTAATAACAGAAGGAAATTTGTTTTCTTGTGAAATTCACAAATGTGTAGAATTAAACAATACACTCTTATGTAAACAGGATCAAGAAAGAAATCACATGAGAAATGAGAAAATACTTGAGAAGAATAAAAACAAAAATGTAACATACCAAAACTTTTGGGATACAGATAAGCTAAAGCAGTTCCTAAAGGGAAATTTATAGCTTTAAATGCCTATTGATATAGTCTGAATGTTGTTGTTCCCCCAAATTCATATGTCGAAATCTTAGTGCCCAATGTGATGGTATTAGGAGGTAGGTTTTTGGGAAGTATGTAGGTCATGAGTGTGGCAGGCTCATAAATGGGATTAGTGCTTTAACAAAAGAGGTCCCTGAGAGCTTTCCATGTGAGGATACAAGCTATCTCAGGAAAATCAGTTAATTAATATAATGTACAACATTTAAAAGAATAAGGCCCCATGATAATCTCAATAGAGTCAGAAAAAAAATGCCAAAAAATTGGACATTCTTTCATGATTAAAACAACAAACCAGAAATTAAGAGGGAACTTACACAAACTGATATGAATATCTATGAATAACTCACAGTTTGCATCATACTTAAGAGTGAAAAATTTAAAGCCTTCCCTCTATTGAAGGTTCTAGCCAGGGCAATTAGACAAGAAAAGTAAGTAAAAGACATCCAAATGGGAAAATAAGTAATTCATATATGACATAATCTTGTATATATAATATTCTAAAAAATCTGTAATAAACTTTTAAAACTAATACATGAGTTTAGCAAGATTGTGGAATACAATATTGATGTGCAGAAATCAATTATATTTCTATACATTAACAGTGAACAATTTGAAAATGATAAAAATTAGTTTATTCACAATATCATAATAGAGTACTTAGTACTCTATTATAATATCATAATATATATTATAATATCTAATATCATAATAGTAGAGTACTTAAAAATAAATTTAGCAAATGAAGAGCAATGCTTATACACTTAAAACTATAAAACATCATGGAAAAAATTAAAATATAAACAAAGGAATAAACAATCCATTTTGATTGATAAGAATGTTTACATTTTTAAGATGGCAATACTCCCCATACAGTCAAGGAAATTCCTTTTAAAATCCAGCTGGATTCATAGAAGAAATTGAGATGCAGACCCTGAAATTTATATTGAAATACAGGAACCTAAAATACCCAAAATAATCCTGAGAAAGAGCAAAGTTAGAGGACACACACTTCTTGATTCTAAATCTTACTAAAATCTACACTAATCAAGAATATGTGGTACCGGCATAACAATAGATACATATAGATCAATGGAATAAAAATCAGTACCCCAAAATAAACCCTTATATTTATGGTTACTTGATTTTCATCAATGGTGCTAAGACCATTCAAGAAACAGCAGGGTTTTGTGTTGTTGATTTTTTTTGTTTTGTTTTTGTTTTTGTTTAAAGAAATGCTGCTAGGTCAACTGAGTATCCACATGCGAACAAATGAAGTTAGACCATTTCTTTATATCATACACTAAAATTATCTCAAAATGTATCATGGACCTAAATGCTGGAGGTAAGACAATAAAATTCCTAGAAGAAAATAGAGAAATAAATCTTTGTAACATTTTGTTAAAATATTGATATATGTATTTACATAAACACCAAAGGCATAAGCAACAACAGAAAAAATGATGAATTAGACTTTATCAAATTTGAAATCATGCCACAATACCATAAAGGAAGTAAAAAGCCAGCCCATACAGTGAGAGAAAATATTTGTAATCATGTATTGGTTAAGAATATCAATTCTAGAATATATTTTTAAAACTCTTAAAATTTAATGACAAAATAGCAAATAACCCAAATTTTAAAAAAGTAAAGGATTTGAAGGACATTTCTTCAGTGAAGATACACAAATGAACAAAGCTCAACACTATTATTCATTAGCAAAATGAAAATCAAGACCAAAATGAGATACCACTTCACACCCACTAAGACAACTATAATAAAGAAGACAAAAAATAGTTTGGATATGGAAGAATTGAGTCTATTATACATTGCTTGTGAAAATGTAAAATGGTACAGCCAATTTGGAAAACAGCCTATAAATTTCTTAAAGTGTTAACCATCTGACATAGCAATCCATTCAAAGAAATATTTTTAAAGTTATTTTATTGTTGTTCAATTACAGTAGTCTGCATTTTCCCCCACCACTCCCCCCACCCCAGCCAGACCCTCCCTCCCTTGCTTCCACCCCACCCTTGGTTTTGTCCCTATGTCCATTATAGTAGTTCCTGAAAATCCTTCCTCCTGTTGTCCCCTCCCCCCTTCCCTCTGGTTACTATCAGATTTTTCTTAATTGCCATGTCTCTGGTTATATTTGCTTGCTTTTTTTTCTTTTGTTGATTAGGTTCCAGTTAAAGGTGAGATCATATGGTATTTGTCCCTCACCACCTGGCTTATTCAAAGAAATATAATTTTAAAAATGAAAAAACATGTTTCCATACAAAGAAGTGTACACAAATGTTGGCTACAACATTATTCATAATAGCCAAAGAGTGAAAGCAACTAAAATGTCCACCAGTGGACAAATAGGTAATCAATATGCAGTATATCCATGCATTGAAATATTATGCATAATAACCAGGAATGAATTAATTATATAAGCTACAAGTGGTTGAATCTTAAAAACATTATGCTAAATAAGAAAAGGAGTCACAAAAGATTATAGTATATGGTTACATGTATATTAAATGTCCATAAAATATTTAAAGGGCAAATCTTTTATTTTCAATTTATTTAAATGGAAATAAAACAAAAACAGTTTTCTCATTTTTCATGCAACACCCTACACCAGTCCCTGCCTCTGGCAACCACAAATCTGTTTTCTTTACCTATGAGCTTATGTGAAAAAAAAAATATATATATATATACATATATATATTTAGAGTGTACATATCATAATGTGCTGGAGGTTCATTCATATTGTTGCAAATGGCAAGATTTCATTTTTATGGCTGAATTATGTGTATTCTGCCATAAAATATATTCAGCCTCAATTTCTTTATCCCCATATCCATCAATGGGCACTTAGGTTGTTTCCATATCTTGGCTATTGTAAATAATGCCACAGTGAACATGGGGGATCATACTCTTTTTGAATTAGTATGTTTGTTTTCTTTGGATAAATACCCAGAGTGGAATTGCTAGATCATAGGAGGTTCTGTTTTGTCTTGTTTTTTTAAGAACCTCTCTACTGTTTTGCATAGTGGTTTCACCAATTTACATTCTCACAAACAGTGCATAAAGCTTGCCATTTCTCTACATCCTCATCAATATTTATTTCTTGTCTTTGTACTACTTGCCATTTTTAAAAGTGTGGGGTGTTATCCCATTGTGGTTTTTATTTGAATTCCCTTGATAATTAATAGTGTAGAGGCATCTCTCCATGCACGTGTTAGCCATCTGTCTTCTGTGGAAAAATGTTTATTTTCCTATTGAATTGTATGAGTTCTTTACATATTTTGGATATTAATCTTGTATGAGATATATGGTTTCCTAATATTTCCTCCCATTGATTTTGTAAATGGTTTCCTTTGCTGTACAGAAGCTTTTTATTGTGGTATAGTCCCACTTGTCTATTTTTGCTTTAGGTGCTTTTGTTTTGCATGCCAGATTCAAAAAATTATCACTAAGACCTATGTTAGTGAGTTTACTGCCTTTGTTTTCTTCTAAAAGTTTGATGGTTTCAGGTCTAACATTCAAATATTTAAATTCTTTGAGTTAATTTTTGTGTATGGTATCAGAGAGGGGTCCAGTTTCATTCATTCTTTTGCATGTGGGTATTCAATTTTTGCAACATTATTTATTGAAAAGACTGTTTAATCGTGGCTCCTTTATTTTTTAAATATGTTTTATTGATTATGCTATTACAGTTGTCCCATTTTAGCCCCTTCACTCCCCTCCACCCTGCACACCCCCTCCCACCCACATTCCCCCCTTTAGTTCATGTCCATGGGTCATACATATAAGTTCTTTAGTTTCTACATTTCCCACACTATTCTTACTCTCCCCCTGTCTATTTTCTACCTACCAACTATGCTACTTATTCTACGTACCTTTCTCCCCTCTCCTCCTCCCACTCTCCTGTTGCTAACCCTCCATGTTCTCTCCATTTCTGTGGTTCTGTTCCTGTTCTATTGTTTCCTTGGTTTGTCTTTGGTTTTGTTTTAAGTATGGTTGTTAATAATTGTGACTTTGCTGTCATTTTACTGCACATGTTTTTTATCTTCTTTTTCTTAGATAAGTCCCTTTAACATTTCATATAATAAGGGCCTGGTGATGATGAACTCCTTGAACTTGACCTTATCTGGGAAGCACTTTATCTTCCCTTCCATTCTAAATGATAGCTTTGCTGGATAGAGCAATCTTGGATGTAGGTCCTTGCCTTTCATGACTTGGAATACTTCTTTCCAGCCCCTTCTTGCCTGTAAAGTCTCTTTTGAGAAATCAGCTGACAGTCTGATGGGAACTCCTTTGCAGGTGACTGTCCCCTTATCTCTTGCTGCTTCTAGAATTCTCTCCTTCATTTTAATTTTGGCTAATGTAATTATGATGTGCCTTGGTGTGTTCCTCCTTGGGTCCAACTTCTTTGGGACTCTGAGCTTTCTGGACTTCCTGGTAGTCTATTTCCTTTGCCAGAATGGGGAAGTTCTCCTTTATTATTTGTTCAAATAAGTTTTCCACTTGTTGCTCTTCCTCTTCCCCTTCTGGTACCCCTATAATTTGGATGTTGGGACTTTAAAGATGTCCTGGAGCTTCCTAAGCCTCTCCTCATTTTTTTTTTAATTCTTGTTTCTTCATTCTTTTCTGATTGGATGTTTCTTTCTTCCTTCTGGTCCACTCCATTGATTTGAGTCCCAGTTTCCTTCCCATCACTATTGGTTCCCTGTACATTTTCCTTTATTTCACTTACCATAGCCTTCATTTTTTCATCTAATTTGCAATCAAATTCAACCAATTCTGTGAGCATCCTGATAACCAGTGTTTGAACTGTGCATCTGATAGGTTGGCAATCTCTTTGTTGCTTAGTTGTATTTGTTCTGGAGCTTTGATCTGTTCTTCCATTTGGGCCATTTTTTTTTGTCTTGTTTTGCCTGTTATGTAGTGAGGGGTGGAGCCTTAGGTGTTCACCAGGGCAGGTCAACCCAGTGCAGGGTTGAGATGCTGTATGTGGGGGAGGGGTCACAGAGGGAACAATAGCACTTGCTCCACGCTCTCTGCTGGATTTCAGTCCCTTCCGCAGCTTCCCCTAAGCAAACTAGGCCCTCCTGGTGCTGATTCCTGGGTGTTTGGGCCTGTGCACATTCTAGGACCCTGTGGGTCTCTTCAAGGAACTCTCCTGTGAGGCTGGGAGTCTCTCCCAGCACCTCAACCCCCACAGGTGTTTTCAATTGGTGTTTTAAAGCTTTATTTCCCTACGCTGGAGCCCTGGGTTGCATGGTTTGTCTCTCTCCTTAGTTTCGCCTGGTTCATCTGCACCCATATGGGTGACCACCCAGTCTGCCAGCTGCCTTGTGTGACTCACTGGGTCTACCTGATACCACCCTATGCCAGGGGTCTGCCAGATGCCATCTGCACGCCCAGAGTTTGCCCGCTGCAGTCTTGTGCACCTGGGTCTTTCAGCTGCTACCTTGTGCTCCCAGGGTCCACAAGCTACTGCTTTTTTTTGCTGTGACCCCTCTTTGCCCAGCCATCCAACTCCGCCCCTCCTACCGGTATGGATGAATGTGTCTCTTTTAACTCCTTGGTTGTTGGACTTCCTTACAGTTCAATTTTCTATGAGTTATAGTTGTTTTCTTGTTTCTAAATCTTTGTTGTCCTTAATTTTGGTTGTGTGAGGAGGCACAGTGTGTCCACCTATGCCTCCATCTTGGCCAGAAGTCTGTTGTTTTCTATACATTGGGTAAAACATCCAGCTCTTCCAGTCTTAAAATAGTGGCCTTGTGTAAGAGATGAACTTTGTCATTCAACCCTGCATCAACTATTTGTTGTCTCTCAAATCTTTGTGCTTGTCCAAGCAGGCTACTATTAATTTTATAGCTCCCAGTAGTTAAGTATTTTCCAAGACCTGTCAGTGTCCTACAGGATTTCAGTGAGCACCTAGATTGAAATATATACAGTCCTGTGGGACCACAAGCATAAGCTCTGCTGGCTACAGGTGATCTGGAGGAATAGCCTAAGAAACTTGGGGTTTCAGACAAGTGCATAGCTCTTTACTGGGTGATACCAGCAAGTTGGGAAAAAGGAGATAACTAAGATGGCATCCACAGCCTACATTCCTTGAGAGCAGCTCCATAGGCCAATAAATGTGTGCCAAATCTGAAGTGTTCCCCTCATACCAAAGCTCTAGGACAAACAATCAGGCCTCCTTCACAGAAGGGCCAGGGGTGTGCCTCAGTCTGCTCTCTGTGCAGTGCCCTGTGGGTAGTATTCTGTCAAGAACTGTCTCTCTGATTACCACAGTCTTTTGGTACCCAGGAATGCAAGCCTCAGCCCTCCCCAGCCACCAAAGCCTGATGATTAATGGCTAACCCCGGAGCATCAGCCAAAAAAAAGTGACACCATGCATAAAAACCAGGGCAATAGGCACATGTAAAGCTCCCCTGTAGCAGACACTGACTCTCTGAAGCATGGCTAAGGGTGAACACAAAGATAGTACCCATCCTCCAAGATTGCTGGAAAGACTTACAGTCAATCCTAAGGTGTGTGTTTAATTAGTAACCTGCCCCACTACAGTCAAGGTGATTAGTTAATAGACCTCCTTTATAAAAAGACTGTACTCCTTGGTCTATTAACTCTTCCTGTGTCCTGGATGTGGTAGCTGTTTAAAAACACTTTCTCCATTGGTTTCAAACCTATACTACCCATGAGCATGAGCACTACTAGCCACCAAACCAGGTGTCCCTGCAGCAGTCACAAAACAAAGACACTAGGGAAGGGTATGAGCTCCTCTCTGGGTGACACCAATTATTACAGTCCAATCAGACCAGGAAAAAATATCCCCTGGCCTCCTTAGACAGCCAATCAAGAGATATCCCCTAGGCTGTAGCTACAAAAATTGGGGCATCCAGCACATCTAAAAGCTCCCTTTCCAGAACATCCTGCTTATATAGCATGGAAAAGGGAGTGTATGAAGATGGTACTTACAAATCTCCACCCTCATAAAAGTGTTCCTTCACTCCTAGATCTGTATATTGAAGTAGATATCCTGCCCTCAGTCTGCTGCTTTAATGTAAGAAAATTAGCCTACTTTATTTTTCAGTCTGGGCACAAGTAACTGCCTCTGAGCTGGGCCCTGGGGTGGTGGGTAAGTCCAAGCATGCAGGTTCTTTAAGAGTGATTTCTCAGATTGCTATAGTTTTGTGGGTCTCGGGACATAATCCCATTTGATTTTCAAAGTTAGATGTTTTGATATTTTGTTTCTCAATGTGTATCTTAAAAATTTGGATGCCTTATATTGCATTCAAACTCTTCACTCCTTTGGGTAAAGCTTTGTGTTGGAAGTTCTCTCCCAGTTGTGGGATGCTGCACCAAGATGAGGTTAACGGCAAGATTATTTCCTTACCCACTTCAATGTGGTCTTCTCATTTGACAATCATTTAATTGTCACTCAGACAGCTTTTAGTTTTTATTTTTAAGGAGGAAACTGTTTTATAGTAGCTGTAATCTCAGTATTTTTGTGAGAGGAAGTAAGTTCAGGATCTTCCTACATTACCATCTTGAGCCAGAAGCCTATAAGGGCTTTTATTTTATTCTATTCTATTCTATTCTATTCTATTTTATTTTATTTTATTTTATTTTATTTTATTTTATTTTATTTATTGTTGTTCAAGTACAGTTGTCTCCACTCCCCCCCAACCCCAGCCATCTTTAGAGACAGAAAGTAAATAAATGTCAAGGTTTGAGAGAAGGGAGTAGGGAGTGACTGCTAATGGGCGTGGGGTTTCTTTTGAGGGTAATGAAAATGTTCTAAAATTTGTTTCCTAAACTAAATACAAATATGCCAAAATGGATTAATTTTATGGTGTATGAATTATATATCAGTAAACCTGTTAAAATAGCCTAATTAAATTAAAACTATAATATAACAAATATTTTCTTGGCAGGTTAGAAGAGTGGGAAAATGTGGATTTAGGGGGAACTATCCCCAGGTATGAATCTGGCTTTGCCAGTTACTAACTATATGAATTCAGATAAGTCATTTATGTTATCTAAATATCAGTTTGTATATCCTCAAAGTAAGAGTAAGGACACCTACCACAGAGATGGATTTTTAGAATTTGGTCCTCTTCTCAGCTCTTGCTTCTACCATTTTCTCATGAGATTATTATAACATGGTCATTTATTAAGCACTGTGCTATTAACGGTGTGGTTGCCTTACCTCCAAAATCTCACTGAATCCTCTTAGCAGTCTTGTGAGTTCTATATTTTGCATGTGAAGAAATTGAAGACAAATGACTTGTTTGAAGTCACTCTTGTTAGAAGGTGGCAGAGATTGTCATGAAAACCAAATCTTATACCTATATATCTTTACACTTCAACAAAAAGCATCATAAAAAATTTGACAAATACAGAGGTATGTATGAAAGAGATATGTTTTTACACGTCTTGTCTTTTTTCCTTCTCTTTCCACTTGTACTTATCTTTCCTTAAAAGGTCATATAGTATCCCTGGCTGGTGTAGCTCAGTGGATTGAGTGCGGGCCTGCAAGCCAAAAGACCACAGTTCAATTCCCAGTCAGGGCACATGCCTGGGTTTGCAGGACAGTTCCCGGCAGGGGACGCATGAGAGGCAACCATACATTAATGTTTCTCTCCCTCTCTCCTTCCCTTTTCCTCTAAAGATAAATAAATAAAATTGTAAAAAAAAAAAAGCCTGTGTAGCCAAGAATGATTGTCTTTTTATTTTAAGTACATTATACATTTTTTTAATGGTAAGACAAAAAGTGAAGGTAGCTACCATGTGGAAGGCACAGGGAAGTGCTTAATGAATATTATTTAATGTAATTCTCAGAAAAGTACTCTGGGGTAGAAAGTATCTCCAGTCTCCATCTGAGGCAAATGGAGCTGAGAAAGCCCTAATAACTGAGCACGAGATTGTGTCGGAAGCAGGATTCTAACACAGGTCTGGCTGGCTCACTCCAAGTTCCTGTGGAATTGATATTCCTCCCCAAACAAGGAAAACTGGTCTGTGGCTTCTACATTTCACCCAGCTTTAATAATCATTGAGGGACTTGCTTAAGTTAGTCAGACCCTTTAAAACAGGGGTCCCCAACGTCCCTCCTGGTCTGTGGGCACCATTCACATTACCTCCTAAGGTCTCCCTCCTGTCTCCCCTACCCTCCGCCATCCCCATCCGTGGAAAAACTGTCTTCCATGAAACTGGTCCCTGGTGCCAAAAAGGTTGTGGACCGCTGCTTTAAGATCTCCCCAATTCAGAGAGAGAGAGAGACAGAGAGACAGACAGACAGACAGACATGGATGTAAGAGAGAAACATCTATCAGTTGCCTCATGAGGAATGTATATAGATCAGTTGCCTCCTGTGTGTGCCGTGACCAGGAATCGAATCTGCAACCTAGGCATGTGACCAGGAATCAAACCACAAACTTCTGTTGTATGGGAGGACACTCCAACCAACTTAGCCACCCAGCCCAGGCTGGGTGCTGAGGGTTTCTAAGTCCAACTTTCTCATGGTTGAACTGGCATCTGTAGTGCACTTTTATTTAATTAATTGTGAAACTGTTAGAGAATAGGAAGTGGTGTTCTGGTTTGGAAAACTTCCATTTTATCCTGCAGCACTTTTGCTTCAGACTCATAAAACTGAATGCCCTGCATCGGGATAGTAAGTGAAAGTGTAACCCAGAGGAGGCAGTAAGAAACAGGATGTTTCATGCAAATTTTCTATTTGTTCTCCAAGCAAATCTCTGTATACTTGCAGTTAGGATGTTAGTTAGGTGGGTATTAGAAACTTCTGAGGTTTCCCTGCTTAATTTCCCTTTTATTATGTGCTGTGATAGCCATACAAAAGAATACATGTAACATATGTTGTACAGCACAATACTAAACTGAACATTCATGAGCCCTGACTAAAGAACATTAAGACCATTTTTTGTTTGTTTGTTGTGGTTTTTTGTTTACTGCTCTAACCCCAGCACATAGAATGGTACCTAGTATATAGCAGCTTAATAAATATGTTTAAATGTATGCATAAATCAGCTTGATTTCTCCTTCCTTATATCATTGGCCCCAGCCTCTCCCCAGAGGAAACAACTATCTTATATTAAGATTTATTATTCCCTTGCATTTTTGTTTTTTAACATATATATTCTTTACTTTTACTTGTTTTGGAACATTATGTAATGACTCATATGTATGTATGTATGTATGTATGTATGTATGTTTTTATGAGTTGTGTCTTTTAAGCAACATTAGCTTGTGATATTCACCTATGTATAGCTATATCCTGTTAATTATCATTGCTAAGCTATATTTTATTGAATGAGTATGCCATAATTTACTTATCCACTCTACTGTCAGTAGATGTTTACAATTTCTGCTTTTACAAACAAGGCTGCACTCATCCTTTCTGCACATGCCTCCTGGTACAAATGTACATGAGCTTCTCTAGAATATAAACCTGGGAGAGGGACTGCATTTGGAATTTTCATTTCCAGTGTCCAGAAGTCAGCCCATAAGTTAGAACTGCAATGTACCCTTTATCCATATCAGGCCAGGGTCAGTGAGAATACAGTTTAAAATATTTTGCAAGAGAGAGGAAGAGGGAGGTAGGCAGAAATTGACCTGGTGAGGTCCGGAGATATCACAGAACTCTGGTCCAAGTGGGTTGTAGTTAAGAAAAGTTCAGATTCTAAAATGATCTTCATGATTTGTACTCCTCTTTCTTCCCCTTCATAGTTATTTCGTGCAAGATGTATTTTATTAAACTCATATCTAATACAAATGTTCATGACTTCAGTCTTTAAGTATTGATTATATATTTAAACATTTTGAACTGTATTTTAAATTTTAGTATGGATGAAAATTTCTGTTTTCTAAAAGTTATTTTTAAAACAACCTTTACTTTATGTAGGTTTAAATTTTGTTTACCTAATATTTATTCTGCAACCATATCCTAATAGTTGATTATGAGGTCGCTATTATCATCATTATGTCATTTAACCATACACACTTTTATGCCTTTCAAAACACATTCCTGCCCTGGCTGGTGTGGCTCAGTGGCCTGAGTGCCAGACTGCAAACCAAAGGGTTTCTGGTTCAATTCCCTATCAAGGCACACACCTGGGTTGCAGGCCAGGTCCCCCAGAGGGGGGCACACAAGAGGCAACCACACATCAGTGTTTCTCCCCCTCTCTTTCTCCTTCCCTTCTACTCTGTAAAATAAGTTAAAAATATTTAAAAAAACACATTTCTGTCTTTGAGGGGCTTTCTCCTCTGTAGCAATCTGTACTCTACTTTATTATATCATCTATTATATTATTTTATAGTGCCTTGCTTCATTTCTTTCTTCTCTACTAGAGAGTAAGTTGCTTAGAGGCAAGGATAATATCTTGATCAAAACTATGTCCCAACACCTAGCCCTGTACCTACCTGGTCTATAGGGCTAGGTTCTAGGAGTTGAATTGAATCAATCTAATTTCAATCTCCAGTTTCATAACATGGTTAGTCCACACTTTGGAGTTAGACTTACCCAAGGTGGAATCCTAGTTCACTTAATTTTTCTGAGTGTATATTTCTTGTCCAAAAATATAGGGAAGATATAGAACTACCTGAGAGGGTGGGTGGGAAGATTAAATGAGATTATGTATATGAAATGGCCTGGCACATAGAGTGCCTAAATGCATGTTCTTCTAATTTTATTTGAACTGTCTGTATTAGTTACTGAACTCAAAAAAGTGGGATGAAGATGAAGACACTTGCAAAAAAAGAAAAGGAAAGGAAACAAATGCTTCTGCTTTTCCCCTTGTTTCATGAATGTGGATGGGGGGTACAATTTTTACCCAAAGAAATTACATTTTTAGCCAAAGGAATGATATTTTTAGTATTTGGCTCATTAGTATATGGGTAGTGAAACCTGCTCCCTGTGGAATTTGTCACCTTGTTAGTCTTGGTTTGGTGTACAAACTCCTGCTGGCCCTCCAGTTAAGATAGGAAAGGGAAGGCTTTTGGAGAGAAAAGACAGGCCACCATAGCCAGCTGCTGGATTTGTATATGCTCAGGACTTTTTTGAGTGTTTTTTGTTGTACTTGAAAAAGGGGCTAATATTTGTGTCTTAGAAATAAAAATGCTTGTCAAGTATAGCCTGAGTGAAAGCTCTGTTTTCTCTTGCTCATTGGTAGGTTGAAGGGAGGAAATCCTTTCATGCTTTTTTTTATTCTGATGACTGTGCTAAACATAATTACTGAAGAACAATGGGTTGAAAGTGAAGGTGAGTAGTGAAAAGAGAGTAATAGAGTAATTGAATTTGTGTTGGATTTGGAGATAGCTAGTCCTGGTCTTGGTGTCAAATAGTCCTGGGCTTCTCCTCTCTTGAGTCTGACTTTCTTCATCTGATACAAGGAGAAAAAAAAATGTCTCACAGAGTTGTTCTGCAGTGTTGAAATCACCCCACACACCAAATAGGCTGCTATTAGGGCTTATTTTTCTTCCTTAGTAAGGAAGAAGTACTCATAAAAATAGTAGCTGCATTCCTGTAGATGAGAATAGGGACAATTTTTGTTTACCTGAGGCAGAATAACCCAAGAGGTCAGTTAAGTTTCATTTAATGCATAGATACAAGACATTGAAAAGAAAAAATCACCTTGTGGTAGTAAGAGCCATGCTTAAATTTGAATTAATTACTTTATGAGACTAAGAATTACCCATTCCATCAATTCTTTTTCACATGTCTAAAAAGATTCAGACATGGATCTTCTTAGAGATAGACAGACAGATAAACACTTAGACCTCCGAAGCTTCATCCTAGCCCAAGGAATCTATGAGTAATGTAATGGCCAAGTGCTGAGATGATAGTCTAAGAAATTTTGAGAATCACTGTGCCTTATGTCTCTACAAAAGCTTCAGGCATAGGTATTCTGCTATTTTATGTTGTAGAGTTGGGTTGGGGGCATATCCATATGATCTAGAGAAACACCTAAGAAAAGTAAGAGAATGGAAAAAAAACAAATACTGGTATGATAATACTAATTACAATCCCTCACTTGTGTATTCATTTCAAGGGCTTTTTATTATTTGGCCTAATTTATGTCATTGCTCACAACAGTAGTTCAGTAGTATGGGTGATGTTATTCTTATTTGCAGAAGAGAGTGAGACTCAGAGACTAGAGCAAAATATATCAAACTGTTTTGATGTTTAATCTTGTTTGGCCAAAGGTCTCCCTTTGGACAAAGGTAATATCATAGGACTGGATTCATACCATTTTTTTTTTCTGAAATTTTTGTCTGACCATCATAATAAGTTAGATGCCTTAACCTCAGGTTTCTGCCTTCATCCTTCCCTCATTAAGATTGGCTGATCCCAGAGAACTTGTCTAATATTTTTGCAGGATCTCTAAAGCCTCTGTCTACATAACAGAAAACCCTGCAAATATTATCCTTAAGTGATTTCCAAGGAAAATTCAGCTCCACACTGGCTCTGTTAAGCGATAAATAACAATAATGTACACTAAGTATAGTTCACTCCTCAAGACCTCAGATTTCTACCCTCCTATTTCTGCCAACTACTGATGTGTATTACATTATTTTTCTTGTATCTTTCCAGTTTGGATACTTCCAGGGACCATGTTCTGCCCATTGACTATTACTTTCCACCCCAGAAGACCTGCCTGATCTGTGGGGATGAAGCTTCTGGCTGTCATTATGGAGCTCTCACTTGTGGAAGCTGCAAAGTCTTCTTTAAAAGAGCTGCTGAAGGTAAAGGGCCTTGTATACTCACTTCTATTTCCTTTTCTCCTTTATCTTCTGGAGAGAAGCACCAATTTTCTAGGGCCCAGGATTTTATCATGTAAGGGACAAGGTCATTGGCAGGGCCCTTCAAAAAATCTAAGAGCCTAAAGAAGCAAGTTTTCATATTTGCTGGTCCCCTGGCTTCTGCAGCCTTGGTAGTACAGGCAATGTAAGCAATAAAGGTGATCCCAGCTGGTAATTGGACCTTGGTCGGTCTTAGGAATGAAAGAAAAATTAAAAATTTGAAAAGATTTAATTTCCATCCTGTTTGTACTTATTAGAGAATTTAGAAGTATAGATACCCCAACTGAGTCCCCAGCCTGTACTTTGTGGTGAATACAAGACTGTTTCTTAGCAAAGCCTCCCTGGCTTCAGCCCCAAAAAGGAAGTATTCTCACCTTAAGTAAACCATTAGTCTGTGTACCTGCTCCTTCCTGCTGCTGCCTCCTTGAGGTTCCTTTGCATAAATATCTCCCAGGTAGAAAAGGACCCAGAGTAATGAAACACTTATTTTTCTCTCCAGAAACCTGCCCTTGGGAGTGTGTGCATTGGTACAGAGCCCCAAGCTAAGTTGCAAATTATATTTGTCTATGTGGACTGAAGCCCTGGCTTCTTAGTCTTATTTATATTAGAAACACTCATGTCTGGTTAGCCCATAGAGGTGCTCAGCATACATTCTATAGCAGGAACTCCCATTTGCAGACTTTCTGTACATGCTGTTGACTCCTTCCTTTTAAGTCAATTTGGGCCTAAGCCTTTTATACACTTCAGTGCCGCCCCCCATCTTGTACAACTGACTTCTTTCTCAAAGGCACATTGATAAACAAACAGCCTGTGATCAAAGGCACATTGATAAACAAACAGCCTATGAACAGGGAGCAGACTCAGTTGTTAAACACCAGTATCTACTCCTTCCCCTTCTTTCTACAAAGGACATACTTCCTTCTGAGACCTTTTTCTTTCCTCTCACTTAGTTAAAAATGTTGAATTCCACTGTTAGACCCCAAACAGACAGTCTTTCATTATGTAAGGGCTACAAAACCTGCAGACAGTTTTGAAAGTGGCTACTACATAAAGCCACAACTTTTGTTAGGAATGTCATGACACCCACCAGAAGTTCCAGGGAGTTCTTGGCATCCAGAGAAAAGGTAAAAAGTGGGTGTCCATTAACTTGTCTCCCCACTAGTAGCCAGTTGGAATGATGGTAGGATTTCCATCATTTTGGCCAGGTGGAAGAGTTACATATAAAATGGACAGCTGTTATTTTTATAGTCCCCAAAACAACAAGGAGACAGCATTTATTGTTACTGAAAACATGCTGCATGCAGACCCCTGAGTGGCCCATTGCTACTGCTTTTTCTGGACTAGTATTGTATAAGGTCTGGGGCCTCAGTGCCTAGGCCCATGAAGTTTGAAAAGAGACATGGAGAGCATTGCCCCCCTTCCTTAAGAGTGCTTCTAGAAAGATGGCTTTCAGGAAAGGAAATGAGGAGCAGCTCCAAAAACTTTAGATGCCTCCTCCTTCCCCAGTGAGTACCTGCCTCTTCCCCATGCCCTATCATCCAGAAGACCCTGCCTAGAGGGCAAAGAATGAAGCAGAACACCTATCTACAGCTTGTGTGTTACTAAGCCCTTGCACCACAGCAATCATAGTCATATCAGATAGCAAAGGAGTTCAAGTAAGCAAGCAAACAAGCACATTCAATAGACAGATTAGATTGTACTTGATGCTGCCTCTGGGTTTTATAAATGTAGGTCATGATATTTCCATTTTTAGAAAATGGGAAATAATCAACCATGTTGTAAAAGAGATTTTGCTGTCATAACATATTCCACATGGGAGCTTTCTGGAGAAGTTAAGTCTGCAGGAAGGAGGCAGGCAGAAGGGCAGCTGGAAGAGCTGTCTGTAAGGAACTCTGATATGAATCTTGTGCTATTTGACAATAATGAAGAAAAGAGGGAGATGGGTAACCATTCAACTTGCAGAACACTTAGAAATCCAGTAAGGTCTCAAGTGCTCCAGACTCTAGAATCACTTAAGTTAGAGAACTTGGTTATACTCTCTTTGAAAAAATGAGCCATTGTGAGTTCATGAGACTAAATTTTCTTGACTCCTTGAAATATGAAAAATAACCAATGGATTCTTTGCAAAACTATGAAACACCTCAGTTCCTTTGGAATGTGGACCCCATGTTCTGTTTCTGGGCCCTTTGAGGGACATGATAAGGCAGTTTTAAAAACACACACACAAAATACACAAAACAAAAATTATTGGTGTTTTTATTTGCCACTCATCTGTAAAACTTGGTGGCTGGAGTTTACTGCCATCATTATCTCCATTTGAAGGCGGGGGGCTGTCTTATTACCCTCAGAGAACATTTATTGATTTGGTTTTTTCCTCCATTTTTACAAGGCATCTTTATCATCCAGATGGCTTTTCTGAAGATGATTCTGAATTTGCCTTGTTTGGACTTGGAATTTCACCTGTGTTGCAGGGAGAAAGATTTATGTTGCACAACTCTTTCTCTTCCTCACCTGTTTGTCAGTGTCTGTTAACTCAAACTGAGTATTCATAGTGTTGGTTACGACTTTATTCATGGTTTCAGAAATCTCTGTACTGGGCACAGGTACAAGACTTAAAAGCCTGGCATGTCAGACAGAAATCCATTTCTAGCTTTGATAGTTCATAAAGCATGAGGCTTTAATGCTGTCATTGGTGCAAGGCTTAGCACAAAGGTGATTGTAATATAGCCAGGTTTTTCTGTTGAGACAAAAGAAGAGAGAATGCCACATTTTCTCATGGTCAGTAATACTGGGAGTATTGGGTGAGAATGAAGCTAGTCAAGGAAGGATCTGAACCTTTTGAGGTAAAAGATAATGGTACTAGGCCATGGGGGTGAAATCACTAAAATCTGGTTGATGGAAACTCAGTGAAACAGTGAAAGTGTTGTGTGTGAGCATACACAGGCAATTAGGGGGACAGTTTGTGGGTTAGAAATAGTCATGAGGAGAATCACCTAGCTGGTAGAGTAGGTAGGATAAGCAGGGAGGTGAAAGGGGAAAACATATTGGATACTATCTAAAATATCATGAAGTCTAAGGAAAGTTGTGTCTATACACAACTTTGATAGCTTCTCCAGAGGTGGAGAGGCTCAGAGAGGCTTTAGTTTTGTGACCTTGGATATGAAATCTCCTCCTTCCCAAAGTTTTTCCCTATCTGTGAAATAAAGAAGTTAAACTAGATGTTTTTAAAATGTTCTTCCAGCTTAAAATTTTGATGATAATTCTATAATTTACAAACTCATTATTATTTCAGCAAACACATGTGCATTTGTACTTTTGGTTTTGCTTTCCTAGTAGATGGCAAATCCTAGCTCCCATTCTCTTCAAAATCAATCTTTATATTGGGATAGAGTCAGCTGAGAGAGTGCAGTGTAGATGGACTGGGTTAAAACTCATGACTCTGAGATTCTCTCTTTACCCTGCATTATGACCAAGGCTGGGTAACTTCCATTATTTTCCATTTTCTCATCTGGAAAATCAGGGTATGAGTCCCCATCTCTACCTCATCATGTTTCAAAGAGAGTTAATTAATTCATTGTGTGCACTATGTGCACAAGGATTTACTATTTTTCAGACATTTTCTAGTAAAACATTGGAGATTGTACATCCATTTGTTTTGTACACATGGAGCACTGTTTGGTACACATCATAAATTGAAACTGTAGTTTACATTCTGAACTCAAAGAATTACACCATCGTCACTGATGTTTACAATATGTCCCAATTTAGTATCCTTGGCAAATTTTATGTAAGTGTGGCTTTGATTTTTTCTCTCTTGTCCCACGTTTTTGTGAGGGAAGAAATGTAAGTGAACCCTTATTGAACTCTTTCTGTCCTTTAAATCCACTCTTTCCCACCTCAACTCATGTGGAATTGAATGTTGCTTCTTGTTTGGAATCTTATACAGAATTTTTATGCATATCAATGTCCTCTTCACTCCCTGACTTTTGGGGTAACATTTCCCAGAGGCAAGTTAGCTGTGCTAGGAGACTCTACTTGCAGCTTCAACAGGGCCTTGATCAGGTATCTTTGGCCAAGGAGTTGACTGATCTTGAATGCACAAGTCCAAGATATCTTTGTACAAAGCTCCTCTTATCTTTTATCTGTTTCTGGTTTTCTTAAATGGGTTAGCCAGATTTTAGATCAGGGGTTTGCACACTTTTTCTGTAAGGGTCCTGGTGATAAATACAGAAGATGAGCAAAAGTAGATTTACAGTTGTAATACAAATAAATAATACAATAATTAATAAATAATAATACAAAATAAACTGTTTTGCATACTCATAACTATAAACACACTTTTGCCCTCCCCTGTGTATTAATGGCTTTGCAGGCCATATATGCTCTGACTCCAGTACTCAACTCTGCCTTTGTGAAAGTGTGAAAGCAGCCCTACACAATATGTAAACTAATAGGTGTGGTTGTATTCCAATAAAACTTTATGGGCCCTGAGATTTGAACTTCATTTAATTTTCACATACTATTAAATACTATTTTTTTTAGTTTTTCAGCCATTTAAAATCTAGACATTATTCACAGCTATTGAGCCACACAAAAATAAATGGCACACTGGATTTAGCTTGTGGAAGACTTGTGTTTTAGGTGGTTGCAAACCTGCATGGTAAAATTCACTCTTTCTTGTCTCATGGTATTTAGTAACTTTATAAGTTACCTAATTTTAAACATTCTTCTGAGTCAGCCAGACAAACTGTGCATGTCTTGCTTTCCCAGAATGCCTGGTCTGGTGGCCTCCATGTCCTATGCTTTTTTTTAATAAGCAGAAAATGAACACATGTAGGAATGCTAGGAAAGAATCCTTTTTTTATGATGATCTAGTTGATCACTCCTCCTTGCAATACCCAGACAAAGTTGAAAATGCACACATTTTCTAGACTTCAGCACTGTAAGCATGTGGGAAACAATGAAATATATACAAATGAACTTTGATGGATGCCACATATACTTCACATGGTAAAGAGGCTTTGGAAACTGTGATAGAACACTGTGTGTAGTCCAGAAGTGGTTAAGGGGAACCTCATCAGATGTAGCAGGTCCCTTGACCTGCTGTCAATCAGGTTTTTGTGCCTGCCTGCCCTCCATGCTGTATTGTACATTACTGCCATAACTCAATTCTCTGGGATTTTTGGAAGCAGCCTACTCTCTAGTTAGTAGAACTAGATGCAGTGCCAAAACACCAAATCGTGCTCTGGTTCTACCATTGATTTACCCTGTGGCCTTAGGTAGTCTTGCTCCCTATTTGCACCTCAAAATTTCCATCTGAATAATAAAATAGTTGGACTAAATGATCTCAAAGATTTTAGCAATAAATCTATAATAATCTAAATCTTTAACAATAAATATTTAAAATTTTACATACTCCAGATGGCCTGTGGTTCATTTTATATGTATCAGCCTTCAGGAATAGGCAGACTTGAGTTCAATCCTTAACTCTAAGACTTAATAGATATGTGACCTTGAGCAAGTCACTTAACTTAGCTGTGCCTCTGTGAGGATAGTAATAGCTCACAGGGCTATTGGGAAAACTAAATGATGTGTAACATAGCTCCTGGTGCACAATAACTTTTGGTTCCTTCCCCGTGAGTGAAACCTTGGTCATTGACACACATAACACGTATTATGTCCCCTAAGGAAGCAGAAAGAAAAGATGGGAGATATTTGTAGTATTCCTCTGGTCAAAGAAGGCCTTGGTTTGGTGTAAGGCTCCCAGAAAACCAGTTCTATTCAGTGTTACTTAGTGATCAGAAGCACCAATATCATTTGTATAAGAATATAGCAAGGCAGATATGTTTCTCTTTCCTTTTCACCTCCAAGGGCACTATGAGTAACATTCCCCACACAGCCCAGCAAGCATGGATTCATTGCCTTGCCTGAATTCCAGGCTTTGCAATTTAAGGTGTCAGAGCTTTCTGTGTCTTCATCCCCAACAAGATTTTTCTGACCTCCTTGGTAAATACAGGTCCACAGCCACAGGCCAAGAGAAAAGCTAACAAAGGTTATAAATTATCTTCCACGTTCTTCAGCCTTTGGTTTCTCTTGTCCAGCCAGAGGCGTGTCTTAAAGTACAAGGCCACATTCAATAAGAAACCTGAGCCAGCACCTGTGTAAATAAATTTTAAGGCTTCTTTTCCTGAAGCCAAATGGCTATTTCTTAAAACCAAGCCAGATTATCTTTTATCTAAGAGTGCTGTCTCTTACATTCTTAGTGCTTTGGACCCCTTGGAGGAATGTGGTTTTGTTGTAGTGATTTTGTTTTGTTTGACTTTTTGGGAGGGGGAGGAGTCATTTCTTTCAAAACAGGCCTTGGTATGGCCTATGATGCTACTGTGTTTGAAATGAAACTATGGTGATATACTAAAATTAATTCTACTTGCCATACATTGGCTTTACACCCATTCATCTCCAACTTCCCTTCAATTTTGAACCTCTTAAAAACCAGCCAGCCAAAACCAGCATGTAGCATATTGTTTACCTTGGACTCCCATTCAAATCATCTTCAGGTCTTATATAAAACCCCATGTGGAGAGGAGGGTTAGCACACTACCAAGGGCTCCAAGGGCCCATCATTTGGTGGATATCCACTCCTTGATGTTCCTTAGCTCTACTCAGCTTCAGAATATGGGCAGCATTGGTCTTACATTTGTGTTGCTTATGACTAAAGGCTTCCTACTTCCCACTCTCCTGCAGGAACTCTTCTGGCACCTGACCTGTGTAGCCTCCATGACTCCCCCAAAAGTCCTCTGTAGCTCTTGTCACTTGGAAAGTGTTTTCTTTGTATCTTTTGCAACTTGATGAGGAGGACCCAACAAGTTTAGGTTCATATTATGGTTCTAGGGGAACAGAGATGTAGGGAACAAAAGGAAGGGGTGTAGAGATGTAGAATGATGTTTCACATACCAACTGAGCTCTACAAAAATATCTCTATCCAAAATACCTATTGATATAGTGGCAAAGGACTTGATTTGAGTCCAACATTTGTTAACTGTGTGACTTGAGAAAAATGACATCTCCCTGATCCTTAGTTTTCTCACAGACAAAATGGGAATAGTGATGATCACCCCCTGGGGAAGTTATAAGGATTACATGAAATAAGGCAGCTGAAGGTTTCCTTGCACAGTGGCAGACTTTTGAAAATAAAGTAAACTAAACACTGCTGACACAAGTGAAAAATCAGTCCCACATCAAATTACAGCATGTTTCCAGGGGTCCCATGATTTCACTGTAGAAATTCTAGTATGAATTAAATAATCTACCTGTTGCTATTTACGTGGATAATTTTATAGTAATTATTTTCAGACAGATGACATATTTCAGAGATAATTCAGAATACAACAATGTTTTAGCTTTGCAAATGTGCTCATTCCTAAGTTCAAAGACCTAAAAGAAGGTATCTAGAGGGATGATGGACACCACAGAGTTGGGCAATACAGAGCTCCCTGGGCCTTGTCTCCTAGTTAGAGGGAAATTCAGACTATAGGCATTTGTATTCTCATAGTCTACTGGCAGGGAATAGGGAATGGAGGTGAGTAGCTTTCACTCATTCATTTTTTCAATAAGTATGTACTATGTCAGACCTTGTGTGGACTCAGAGATAAGTATGAGCTTGCCCTGAACTCAGGGAACTGCAAATCTGATGGGCATGCTCTCTAAGGTCAACTATACTTATAACACTGCACAGAATATCTAAGTGCAGCAGGAAAGGGAAATCTACAGACACAGCTGCTCTTCCCCATGCCCAAGAACAACCCTGACCAAGGCACAATTTGCGGTGCTTACCACCATCAGCAGCTCTGGAAGCCTTATCCACAACAACAACAAACAATAATGACGATAATAATCACAGCAGCTAATATTTACTGAATATTTTCTATCTGTTAGTCACTAAATGCTTACTTAATCTTTGCAACAGCCCTATGAGGTAGTAAATATTTTTACTTCCCTTAGTTTACAGTGAGGAAACCAAGGCACAGAAGACTAAGAGAATAAGAAGGTAACTAATTCATCTAAGTTGAGCAAACATTCAGTAGCTGTTATATGAAAACACTTTGTTCTAAGTGCTAGGGGGAAAGAGATGAAGAAAACAGTCTGAGTCCAGAGGAAGCATCAGATAAGTACACATTGAAGCAAGCATATTCCACACATTCTGATTGATGCTGGAAAGTCAGTGATGAATGAAACACAGTCTTTCTTTGACAGATCTCAAAGTTTAGCAGTGGGTATATATTTGGAAGCAAAAACTTAAATATTGCTGTGATAAGTGTCATAAGAGAGATAACTGCAAATTGTGACAGAGATTATGCAGATATTGATTGGCTTAAATCAAAACCCAAAAGAAATAATTCTGTTAAGAATTATGGAGAAACTAATTGATTTAAATCAAAGTCTTCAAAAAGGTGTTATCTAATTTCATTTCGGCTTGGTTAATTGTTTTCCATTTATCATTCTATTCCTAAAATGTATTATCAGTATTTTTTTTCCACCCAAAGATTACAAAATGCAGCAGGAAGCAGCACCACAATATACCACAGTTAAATCATTCCATTATCCGTTGCCTGCCCACACTTTCACCTTCCTCGTCTTTGTTCAGGTTTCTCACTCTGCCTCAAGTACTTTTTCTCCACATATCCATATTCTTTAATCATACTTTCCTGCAAGGCCTCACTCAAAGGCCCCTTCCTCCATGAGACCTTCACCATGCTGAAAGGCACCCCACCATCTTTTTTTTTTTTTTTTTTTTTTTTGGCTCTGATAGACTGAGCTCCTTAGTAGAAGGTTCACTTTGCTGAAACCATGATTTTACTTTAAATGCCTTGGAAACCTCTTCTGGATTGTATTGTGTCTGATGGGCTTCAACCTTAAATCTTCAACATGTGAAATTACATCACCTGTCTGGAGATTTATTCTTTCTACTAATGGATTTTTTAAAGCCTACCACCTTAACACAATAATTGACTGAAATTATGTTTTCATCTTCTTTAGGTCTTGCCCTGATGCATGCATGATTTATAGAGTTGCAGTTTTTTTTGTTTGTTTGTTTGTTTGTTTTCTCATGTCTCTATTTTTGGATATTTCGGTTGTTGATGTGTGCTAGGGTTACATTTATCTACGTTACTTTCTTTTTTCTTTAAGAAATTTTTCTTAAGACCCCTTTCTACCATTGGAAATACTGGGCTAAAAGCAGGGCTTGGCAGTGGGAGCATGTGATGGGCAGATCTTTATGAATGGTAGTTGCACTCAAGGAATTTGAGGGAGGCTATATAGATATCCAAAATCATATGCTATGACTTAATAATTTATGAAAGGCCCCTCTGCTTGAAAGTATCTTGCCACGCATGATCTGTCAGTGTCTGAAACTCCCATTATATGTGGAAATGTTTTGGAAGACTTTTCTTCTTGGAACATATTCAGTCAACACTGCTGGTGGAAATGTAAACTGGTACAGCCATTGTGGAATATAGTCTGATGATTCCTCAGAAGTTTAAGAAGAGAGTTAACATATGAGCCAGTAATCCCTCTCTGGATATCTATCCCCAAAACTCAAAGACAGTTATTCACAAAGATACATGAACCCCTATGTTGATTGCAGCATTATTCACAGTAACTGAGACATGGAGACAACCAAAATGTCCATTGATAGATAATTGGATAAAGAAGGTGTGTTACATATATAGCAAGAACATTACTTGCCATAAGAAAAGATAATACTGTCATTCACAACAACACGGAAAGAGTTTGAGAATGTTATGGTAACATAAATAAGTCAGAAAAAGCTAAGAACCATTTGATTTCACTCATATGTGGGGTATAAAACTGAAACTCGTGGACACAGACAGCAAAGTGGTGATTGTCAGAACGAAGGAGGTGGGGATGGGGGTGGAGGGGACCTAGTATATAGGGACAGAAGATGGTTTGACTTTATGTGGTGGGCACATACTGCAATATACAGATCTAGTATCATAGGAATATACACATGAAACCTTGTATGATCCTATTAACCAATATCATCCCAATAAACTTAATAATAAAACAAAGAAATACTATTGGAAATTACATTGTTAGTATGTCTTTTGGCAGAACTCTGGAGGAATAGAACACGAATCTCTTAAATTTTGAAAGGGTAGGGTATTCAAGACAGGTTCTGAACATAAGGTACTTATCTGGAGTAAGAAGGGTTAAGTAAAGCATCAAAGTAGCAAGCTCTGAGGAGCCAAGGATCAAATTAAGAGGGAAGTGATAGGGGAAATGTTGTGGAGAGAGATGAACAGGTTTCACCTACTTAACAGCAGTTGGAATTGCGTTGGGTTTGTGGGTCTAACAGAAGCAGTGAGATCATTTTATGGTCAGACAGCTGAATGAGTTCTGGGCAATCAAAAGTTGGCTTTAGATAGAATTGTAGTGTTCAAACCTTGAGGGGACATTCAGGTCCAAATCAGGCTCTATGGACATCAGAAAACCATGAGGGGTTGGGATATCAGAAAACCAGCAGAGATAGAACTCAGGGTGGCATGGCAGACTCATAAAAGTCAGTTCATACACATCATCACACAAGATTCCCACTGCTGATTCAAGATAGAGGACAGCTGCCACTGCCCTGTTTGATAGGTAGATTTTTTCATTTTTAAATTATTTTGTTATATTTTAATTACATTGGACATTCAATATTACAGTTCTTTCAGGTGTATAGCATAGTGACTAGACATTTATATAACTTACAAAGTGATCACACCAATGCTTCAGTTACCCCCTGGCACCATATATAGTTATTACAATATTATTGACTATGTTCTCTATGCTGTGCTTTACATCCCCATGACTGTTTTGTAACTACCCATTTGTATTTCTTTATCCCTTCATCTTTTTTCACTTAGCCTCCCAAACCCACTCCCATCTGGCAGATTTTTTTTTATAATTGCAGGCTCATTTGAGGAATTGGATGGAGGAAGGTGGCTATATTAACCCATTGGTTGACTTTACTGATATGGTTTGGATGTTACACCTTCTAGGTACTCAGGTATTCTTGTTTAGGTGGAGGCTGCATGATCTATTGCAAAATTATAAATTCTATATGGAAAAACAAATAAGCCTCTTAAGTCATAAGTTGAGAATAAGTTAGGCATCATTTTCCAGTTTTGTCCCATGGTTTCTTGTCCCCTTGGGACTCAATTTCTCTTACTTTGGTTCCTACTACTACCACCCATTCACTGTTTTTCCCCTCTTCACCCCAAGTATAAGTACAGATACAATCTTTGGGTTCCTAGAACACAATAGAGATGAGTTCTCATTCAACAAAATGCATATTAGTAAATACTGAGGGAGGACAAACTGGAAATCCAGTATAGAAAATAAAAGTATGATTTTATTCCTTGGAATCCCAGATAAAATAATAGTTTCTTTGAGCATTAGATATCTTCCCATAAGGTGGCTCCATTTTAGCCATACCAACGTAGCCCAGTCTTCACTTGGTAACCCTTATTCCTTGTTTGTTAACCCATCCATTATGCTCTTATAGGTTCCTAGAAAAATGCCAAAAATGTACACACACATTCCATTAGAGGAAGGTTATTCTCTAAAGCAAACTCTTCTGTGATGCTTTGAATATTTCATATTCATGTTGCTAGAACCACCAATGACTGACCTGACTGCTCTTTGAAGCAGAATATGATTGGTGTTTTGCCTGAAGAACACATTCACATTCACTTTTCTAGGAAGTATAACTCCAGAGATTGCTGACTTTCACCAGGGAATATGCACAGAGAATGAATACTACACATAAGCCTTCACCTGATTAGCTTCAGAGGTGTTTAAAGCAGTTAGTATGTGGTAGATTAGGCCTTAGGAAATTTATTTGACCTCTCCAAGCTTCAGTTTCTTCATCTTTAAAATGGAGATGATATAGTGGTTAAAAAGGCCAAATAAATTGATGCTTTTGAAAACTGTATATAACTTGCAAAGTGGCATAATATTGTTTGTTTCTAGTTTCTATGGGATCGCCTTATAATCATTCAAGAAAGTCATGGCTATTATTAAATAAATAGTTGTCTTTAAACACCCTGGAAGACTTTGCACAGAATTGTTTATGGGAGAAACAGCATCACTTGCAAATTGCTCAATGATTTACTTGTTTTCTATGTACACAGCTTGTTAATATATAAGGCACACCAGAATGACTATTTCTTTGAAGTACCTCTCAGGGCTCCTCAAAGTGAATTTTATCTCTGCCCCAAATAGTCTACTACAAAGAGAACTACCAAATTGATTATCAACATGTCCAACCACTTTCATGACATAGGGGCAGGCAGATATATAATTTTATTTATAGAGATAATTATTGTCTCTGAGCAAGTGAGCAGTATAGTAGCAGGAAAATCACCAAGAGAGGCCATGAGGAGTACCTCCTCATCACAGCTCAGCTTTGGGTCTTACTTGCAAGGTTAATAAAAGTCTATGCAGATAAGTTGCAGTGTTTATGGCAAAGAGAAAATTGCTCCAAGAGCGAGCTCTTGTTTCATTGCCTAGTGTTTTTAATCTCCAGCAGACATGACTTTGATCTGGCATTTGGTAACAGGACCATTTCCTAAGCTGCTGTATACAAATTGAGGAAGAAAGGGAATATTTTTGGAATGAATTTATATGTTGTAAATTATAAATATATGTTTTTTAAATTTTATCACTCTCAAGTTTTATCTGTATTCCCCCATTGGAGCTGTCTCCCTGCCTTTAATATGCTTTCTCTGAGCTTCTGGGTATTCCTTACTAAAATAGGAACCTTGCAAAATTGCTTCCAAGGTCCTTTTTGTTGTTGTTGTTGTTGTTGTTGTTGTTTTGTCTTGATTCCCAACCTGCCACTGTCAGAAGTGGTTGTGGTGGGCTGACAGTGAGGTGACAGCAATCTGAGCTTTGTCCTTTGACCTCACTTGACCTGTTCCATTCATCATACAAGAGGTTCCAAGCCAGTGTTCCACAGATTAGTCTCACCAAACTCACTAAAGACTGAAAGGGAACCAGGATTTCAAACAGCCATTATGGAGGGAAAGAATGAGACTGAGGATTTGTTAAACTATAATGATTCTTTTCAATCCAGAAAGGTACTGCTCTTCCTTATGAAACTATCAAAAACCTCATGATCTTCAGGATCTGAGCTGCTTCTTTAGGAAGCACTTTTCAAAGAGGTTTCTTGGCCAAAAAATATTAAAAGATCATTCATTCATTCATTCATGCATTCAACTCAAGTATATTGAGAATGTTCTGTATACCAGATACTGGATGACAAAAAAGAGTAAACTTTATCTCTGTCTCCTTCACAAGTTAATGAGGAAAATACTCACTTTCACTTTATAATGATCTATCACATTTCCTGTACTGATGTATATCTTCACATGGTAATGACACAAAGGAATGATTGAAAATTGGAGAGAAGACAAGAGTAGAAGGGCTGAATGTGGATCTAGGCACTCTTTTATTTATTTTTTTTATTTTAAAATCCTCTTGAGCTAGAAAGGTTCTGTCTAACATTTATTTATTTATTTATTTATCTTTAGAGGGGAAGGGAAGGAGAGAGGGAGAGAGGGAGAGAAGTATCAATGCATGGTTGCCTCTCATGTGTCCCCTGCGGGGAACTGGCCTGCAACCCAGGCATGTGCCCTGACTGGGAATCAAACCATGATCCTTTGGTTCACAGGCCCACACTCAATCCACTGAGCTACACCATCCAGGGCAGATCTACACACTCTTAAAGCTCCATTTTAAAATACTGGCATTGCAATTTCAAAGGACTATTTTGAAATCTCACCATATGGCACTGCAGATAACAGAATCTTGCTGTCATTGGAGGCAAGAAAATGGGTGATAGAATGAAATGAATACAATGAGAAATTCGGAAGGGTTAGTTTACTTTCTTTTAGAAAATCATCTACTTTATGAATGCATCATGGCAGAGTAAAACCACCATAGAAAAAAGGAAGCTAGTATGTGACTCCAGGCAAGCCACTGAAATTCTCTGGACTTTTGCTTCTGCATCTACAGATCTATGAAATGGTATTTCCCTTTTTTAGGAGAATGGAAAACAAATTGCTTAATTTCACATGGTGAAATATCATACAGCAATTAAGTGAACTAAAAGTACACATATTAACATGGATGAATATCACAATCAGAAGTCAGCAAAAAGAGGAAGTTGTCATGCGGGATATATAACCAAAAGAATTAAAAACATGCACTCATATCCACAGCAGCATCATTCACAACAGCCAAAAGGTAGAAGCAATTCAAGTGTCCATTGCCAAAGTAATGGACAAACAAAATGTGGTGTATACATATAGAGAATGTTATTTAACCTTAAAAGGAAGGAAATTCTGATACATGCCACAATGTGGATGAATCTTAAATATTATGCTATTTGCCCTTTGTACTTCATCAGCATATTGTGAGATTATGTATGGAAAAGGGCTTGCTAATGTTAATATGTTTTACAAACATATGAGATTGCTATTCAGGCCTTATAAAGGTAGACCTGCCTTCATTAATGACTTGGAATGCTTTTAAAGACCTCTGTGTGCTTTTAAATTAGATCACTTATGCTACAATTTATAGGGTACTCTTAATTTCCTTTTCTGACTCCTCTACCAGACACTAAGAATTATTGGCACCAAAGGCACACTTGCATTTTTTTTAGATATAATCCACCTATCACAATATTCACCCTTTTTAAGTATGCAATTTGGGGGATTTTTAGTATGTTAAAGAAGTTGCACAAACATTACGACCATCTAATTTGAGAATGTTTTCATCATCTTGAAAAAATAACTTGTACCCATTAGCACTTATTGCCACTATCCCCTCCTCCTAGACTCTGGCAACCACTAACATACAGGGTCCCACAGAAGTAATGCCTGCTTGAGTGTGGTTGGTAGGGTAATAATATGGGTGTGATAATTTGTAGTATTAATTTGAACATGTCACCTAAAATGTCACATGGTGCACTTGAGTGTGATATTATTATGTTACAGGATTACCTTCTTATGATTTTTAATAAAAGATTTTGCAATAAAACCAGGGGCACTATTTGTGCCAGACCCTATACTTTGTGTATCTATGGATTTTTCAATTCTGGACATTTTATATAAATGGAATAATACAGTATGTGATTTGGGGATCTATTACTTAGCATAATATTTCAAAGGTTAATCCATGTTTAACTATTTATCAGTACCTCATTCATTTTTCTGCCTGAATAATAATTGCTGAATTATATGGCAACAATACATTTTAATTTTTGAGGTATAAATTGTTTTTTATAGAGACTGCACCATTTTACATTCCCATCAGCAGCATATGGGGGCTCAAATGAATCCATATCCTTGCTAAAACTTTATTATCTGTCATTGTCATTGCTGTTGTTGTTATTCTTGTGCTAGTGGGTATAAAAATGGCATTTCACTGTGGTTTTGATTACATTTCACTGACTAATGATGTACATCTTTTTATGAGGTTGTACATTTTTATGTGTATATTTTTGTGTATTTTCTATAGGTAAATGACTATTCATATCCATTACCCATGATTTACTTGGATTATTTCTTATTATTTTGACTTACCAGGTATTCTTTATAACTTATAGATGTAAGTCTCTTATAAGATATATGATTTGCAAGCATTTTCTGGAAGTTTTCTTTTTATTTTTGATGGTGTCCATTAAAGAACAAAATTTTTCATTTTGATGAAAATTAAAAATTCATCTATCTTTTCCTAGTCCAATTCATCTATCTTTTCCTCTTATTGCTTGTGTATTGCTGTCACATTTTAAAAATGCATTGCCCAATCCAAGGCCACAAAAATTTACACTTGTATTTTCTACTAAGAAATTTGTAGTTTTAGCTTTATGTTTGGGTCTGTGATCTATTCTGAGTTGATTTTTGTATATGGTATGAGGTGGGAGTCCAGCTTTATTATTTTACATGCAGACATCTGCTGTCCCAGAATCATTTATTGAAAAAAAGTATTTTTTATCCATAGAGTTGTCTTAGTATTCTTATTGAAAAATAATTATAAATATGTGCGCTTGCATCTGGACTCTCAGTTCTATTCTACTGAACTACACATCCATCCTTATGCAACTACCATGGTATCTTGATTACTGTAGCTTTATAGTAAGTTTTGAAATTGGGCAGTGTGAGTCCTCCAAAATTGTTGTTCGTTTTCAAGATGGTTTGGGCTATTCTAGACTACTTGAATTTCCATATGAAATGCAGGACTCCCTTGTCAATTTCAGGAAAATTTACAGCTAAGTTTTTGAAAGAAATTATATTGAATGTGTAGGTCAATATGGCAAGTATTGTCATGTTAACAATATTCAGTCTTTAAATTCATGAACATTGGATATCATTTCATTTATTTAATTGTTATTTAATTTCTTTCTATTAAATTATGTAGTGTTAAATGTACAAGTCCTGCAGTAATTTTCTTAAATTTATTCTTTTTTCCCATGTTTTTATAAATGGAATCATTTCCTTAATTTAATGTTGGATAATTTTTTCATTTTTTGTTGAATTTATTGGGGTGACATTGGTTAATAAAGTTGTATAGCTTTCAAGTCTACAACTCTAAAACCTCATCTGTATATTGTATTGTATGTTCACCACCCTAAGTCAAGTCTCCTTCCATTACCATTTATCCCCCCTTTACCCTCTTCCACCTGCCCCCACCCCTCTTTCTCTCAGGTAATCACCATACTTTTATATGTATCTATGAAGTTTTTTTTCTTTGCTTAATCTTTTCACTTTTTTCACCCAGCCCACAACCCCCCTCCCCTCTGACAGCTGTCTGTCTGTTCTCGGTTATCTATGAATCTTTCTCTCCTTTGCTTATTTGTTTATTTTGTTTGCTAGATTCCACGTATAAGTGAGATAATATGATATTCGTCTTTATCCTCCTGCCTTATTCACTTAGCATAATGCTCTCCAGGTCCATCCATGCTGTCTTAAAAGATAACATTTCTTTTGGTTTTATGGCTGAGTAGTATTCCAGTGTGTAAATGTACCACAGTTGTTTTATCCACTCATCTACCGATGGGCACTTGGGCTGCTTCCAAATCTTGGCTATTGTAAGTAACACTGCAAAGTACATAGGAGTGCATATATTCTTTTGAATTACTGTTTTGGGTTTCCTTGTGTATATTCCCTGAAATACAATTGTTGGGTCTTAAGGCAGTTCCATTTTAACTTTTTTGATGACTCTCCATACTGCTTTCCACAGTGGCTGGACAAATCTGCATTCCCATCAACAGTGCAAAAGGGTTCCCCTTTCTCCACATCCTCTACAGTACTTATTGTTTGCTGATTTATTGATGGTAGCCATTCTGACAGGTGTGAGGTGATATATCATTGTGGTTTTAATTTGCATTTATCTGATGATTAGTAACATGAACATCTTTTCATATGTCTATTGGCAATCTCTATGTCATCTTTGGAGAAGTGTCTATTCAGGTCTTTTGCCCATTTTTTATTTGGATTGTTTGTTTTTTTTTCATGTTGAGTTTTATAAGCTTCTTATAAATTTTGGATTGCTACTCTATAAATAAAATTAATATTCATATATTGGTCTATTATACTACATCTTTGCTGAATCATTTATTTGCTCTTATTCATTTATTTTGTGCATTTATTTAGAATTTTCATAATTTTCTTCATATAAGATAATGTCTCCTGTGAATAATGATAGTTCTGCATCTTACTTTCCCATCTGTATGTCTTTTCTTTATTTTTCTTGTCTAATTGCCCTGGCTAGATCATCCAACTCAATGTTCATTATTTATAATTGCATGTCTTCTAATGGATTCAACTTGTTACCATTATAACATATTCATCTTTGTTCTAGTCATAATTTTTGTATTAACATCTATTTTTGTCTGATGTTAAGTATAGCCACTTCGGCTCTCTTTGGATTACTGTTCTCATTGAATATCTTTTTTTCCATTCACTTACTTTCAACAAATGTCCCTGAATCTACTGTTCTTGTAGAACAGCATATAGTTTTTTCTTGTTTTTTTATCCATTTTGCCAATTTCTGTTTTTTTAAACTTCTGTTCTTTTTTTTAAAGATTTCATTTATTTATTTAGAGAGGGGAATGGAGGAAGAAGGAGAGGGAAAGAAGCATCAATGTGTGGCTGCCTCTCATGAACCATTTGTTGGAGACCTGGCCTGCAACCCAGGCATGTGCCCTAGACTGAGAACCAAACCAGTGACCCTTTGGTTCCCAGGCCAGTACTCAATCCACTGAGCCACACCAGCCAGGGCCAAATTTCTATGTGTTTTTTTTTTTTAATCACAGTGTTTAATCAAATTGCATTTCACATATTTCTTATACGGTTGGATTTACTCCTGCCAAATCCCATGGTTTGTTGGTGTTGGTGTTTTTTGTTGTTTTTGTTGTTTGATTGTTTAATGAATTTTTTGAAATAATTCCAAATGCTCCAAAACATATCAAAGCTTTTCAGAGTATCTTGTGGACATCTAATTTCACCACTTTTAAAAGAAAGCTTGGTTAGCTTATTGTTTGCCACCAATTGTTATCCACCAACTTAGTCAGCCTCAGTGTTCAATATTTGCCTCTTATTATTTTCTACAAACTCCCCCAAGAAGGAAATTGTTCACAGTAGACAAACTCTGACTCAGGTTATGTAAACACAGCCTTGAGAGTGGAGTCTTTCAGAGAACCCCCAGCAGGTCAAATCATGACAATTCTCTGAGAAAGAAGCTTTGAAGGCATTCCAACCTCATTCTGCTTCTTCCAGCTGATTTTTGCCATCATTGCAGGCTGTTGGTTTTCATATTTACTGTGGAGCTGGGGAGAGGCTGAAGGGAAATAAGGGACGTTTTAAATATCACAAAGCTTTGATTGTATTCTCCCCAGGTTGCTACAAGCATTTAGCTAATTTTTAGAGTTCTGAAAATGTTTGACCATTTCTTTAAAGTTTTCTTATTTCTTTTATGGAGGAGAGAATTTTAGAAGTTCCTCATTCCAGCATTTTCTCTGACATTAGTCCACTGTAGATATTTTCATTGAGCATTCCCCAACCTTAAAAACTGAATATATAAAGTGTTCAAGAAAAATTACCCTGAAATTTAATTGACTTTTCAGGATCTTTCTGCTATTCATAAAGTCACTCAAACCAATGTTTTCTTGTTTTGTTTTGTTTGACAAGCTAGAGGAATAATGTGGTTCTTTGCATGTTATTCATATAAAAATATAAGCCATACCATGTTCTCCCTCTACTCAAAATCCTCCAGTGTCTCCCCATCTCACTCAGAATAAAAGTCATCATTCCACCTCCAGCAACCTGTACAACATCTGACACATAGTAGTGGTACATCATGGTTGAATGAATGAATCAAAGAAGGAGTAGCAAAATAGCAAGATCTAAAACTAGCAAGTTAAATCTAGTAACTTTGTATTTTATAAACTTGCTTCTTCTGTTTTTTTTTTCTCCTTGTTTTCTCTGAACCTGAATGAAAAGCACTCTCATTTTTTAAAAAATGTCTGTAGCAGCACTTGTTTTGTTGCCAGTCTTCGAACATGATATACAGTCTCCCACATCACAGCCTTTACATCAACTGTTCCCTCTGCCTCAAATGTTCTTGCCTGAGATATCTATGTGGCTCATTCACCCACTTCTTTCAAATTTTTGCCAAAATGTTACCTCAATGAAGCTTGGTGTCATCACTCAATTTTAAATTACTTTCCCAATACTTTCATTCCCTTTAGCATGTTTTTTGTTCATACTACTTGTTGTTTTCTAATATACTATTTAATTATCTAATTTGTTTGGATTAGTGTTTATTGTTTGCTTCCTTCCTTCCTGCACCTTCTCTTTACACACACTAAAATGCATATTAGTCAAGATAAGGATTTTTTATTATTTGTTCATTGATATCCCAAGCACCTAAAATGTTGTCTGGTGTAGAGTAGGCATTTAATAGATAATAATTAATTAATTCTGTCCAGATTTCTCAATATTTTTAATTATATTTTATTGGTTATGCTATTACACTTGTACCACTTTCCCCATTTACCCACCTCCACCTAGCACCCCTCACTCCCTTAGGCAATCCCCCCCTTAGTTCATGTCCATGGGTCATTCGTATAAGCTGTTTGGCTTCTCCATTTCCTATACTGTTCTTAACATCCCCCTGTCTATTCTATACCTACCAATTTGTACCTCTTAATCCCTTCACCTTTCCCCCCATTCCCCTATTCCCCTCCTATCTGGCTGGCATCAAATTGTTCTCCATATCTATGATTCTGTTTCTGTTCTGCTTGTTTGCTTAGTTTGGTTTTTATCTTCAATTGTTGATAGATAAGTATTTATTGCCATTTTATTGTTCATAATTTTGATGATTTTCTTCTTCTTCTTCTTCTTAAATAAGTCCCTTTAACATTTCTTATAATAATGATTTGGTGATGATGTACTCCTTCAGCTTTCTTTTGTCTGAGAAGCTCTTTATCTGCCCTTTGATTCTAAATGATAGCTTTGCTGGATAGAGAAATTTTGGTTGTAGGTCCTTGGTTTTCATCACTTTGAATAATCTTTGTCAATCCCTTCTATCCTGCAAAATTTCCTTTGAGAAATCAGCTGACAGTCTTACAGGAAGTCTTTTGTATGTAACCACCTGCCTTTCCCTTGCTGCTTTTAAGATTCTCTTTTTATCTTTAACCTCTGGCATTCTGTTTTGATGTGTCTTGGTGTGGTCCTCTTTGCATCCATCTTGTTTGGGATTCTCTGTACTTCCTGGACTATTGCATGTCTATTTCCTTCATCAAGTTAGGAAAGTTTTCTTTTATTATTTTTTCAAATAGATTTCCAATTTCTTGCTTTTTTCTCTTCTGCTTCTGGTACCCCTATGATGCAAATGTTGGACCTCTTTAAGTTGTCTCAGAGGCTTCTTATATTATCCTCATTGTTTTGGATCCTTTTTTCTTCTTGCTGCTCTGATTGGTTTTTTTTGTTTGTTTGTTTTTGTTTTTGTTTTTGTTTTGCTTCCTTATGTTCCAAATCCTTGATTTGATTCTTGGCTTCATCCACTTTACTGTTGTTTTCCTGTAAATTATTCTTTATTTCAGTGTGTCCTTCATTTCTGACTGGATCTTTTTTATGCTGTTGAGGTACTCACTAAGTTCCTTGAGCATTCTTATACCAGTGTTTTGAATTCTGCATCTGAAAGATTGCTTATCTCAATTTAGTTTAGTTCTTTTTTTTGGGGGGGGGGAGTTTTTATCTGTTCTTTCATTTGGGCCATGTTTTTGTTTTTGTTTTTTTTTGTTTGTTTGTTTGTTTTTGTCTCTTTATTTTGGCAGTGTCCCTGTGTTTGTTTCTGTGTATTTTGTAGAGCTACTTTGTCTCCGCATCTTGGTAGCATGGCCTAATGTAGTAAGTGTCCTGTGGAGTCCAGTGCCATAGCCTCCCCTATCACCCAAAGTGGGTATTTGAGGTGTGCCCTCTGTGTGGACTGAGTACACCATCCTCTTGTAGTTGAGCTTTGATTGCTGTTGGCAGGTCAATGGGAGGGATTTACTCAGGCCAGTCAGCTGAAGGACTGTCTGTGACCATTGACCACCAATCTCTGCCTTCTGTGGAGGACCAGCTGTGCAAGGGCCCACTCCACAGAGCAGCGTTTACTTCAATAGGGCTCTGGTGCCCACCTGTGTTCTATCTGGAGCCACTTGGTATAAACTATAAAGTAATTGGCTGCTTCTTGTGCTGGGCTTGGAGATGCCCTAGTGAGGCCAGGCTATGAATGAAGTCCATCTTCTCCTATTGCTGGGCCTGGGGCCACTTAGCAAGCTATGGGTGGTTGCTGAGGCCACCTGCTACTTGTTTGAGAGGATTTAGGATGATCAGAAGCATGTGCCAAGACAAGTCATTCATACAGAAAAGCCACTTTTAACCAATTGGGTGGGCCTGTAATTTGGGTAGGGCAGAGTCTCAGGGAATCACCAGGGTGGGGCAAATGATGTGAGCTAGGTTGATGGAGTCTCAGGTATGGTACCTGCTGTGCTCTGTGGCTCTGTGCAGGGAGGGCTCAAAGAGGAACAGTGGCCTCTGCCTATCTTTCTGTCTGGGAAAATCTGTCTCCCAGCTCTACCCTTGATGCCAGACAGTTCAGTTCCTCCCAGTATGCCACTGGTGCCTTTCAAGTTGCTACCCTGGTGTTGAAGCTCAGAGGGAGTGAGTCTGAGTAACTCTGTGTGTAGTCCCTTTTACAGGAACTGCCTTGGAATCCAACAGTGTCTTCCACCAGCTCAATCTCCACTGGTGTTCTCAGCCACAAGTTGTGGGGACTTAACCTTTCTGGCAGTGGAACCCTGGACTGCGGGGAGCCTGGTGTGGGGCTGGGACTCCTCAGTTCTGAGATATTCCTCCTGAATTTTTATCTACCACATGTGTGTGTAGGACCAGCGTGTTCTGCATCTCTGCCCCACCTACCAGTCTGGATGTATTTGGTTTAATCTTTCATTCCATTGTTGTCTGATTTCCATTCAACTTGATTTCTGATGGTTCTGAGTAATGGTTGTTCTGTAGTTTAGTTGTAATTTTGATGTGATTGTGGAAGGATGCAAGCTGTGTTTACCTAGGTCACCATCTTGGAGATCTAGCTCTTAGATCATTCTTTATTCATTTCTTTTTATTTAAGATTTTATTTATTTATTTTTAGACAGAGGGGAAGGGAGGGAGAAAGAAAGGGAGAGAAACATCAATGTGTGGTTGCCACTCATGTGCCCCCCTATTTGGGGACCTGGCCTGCAACCCAGGCATGTGCCCGGACTGAGAATTAAATTGATGACCCTTTGGTTCACAGGCCAGCACTCAATCCACTGAGTCCCACTAGCCAGGTCCATTCTTTATCAATTTCATGTTGGAGAAATTTCACACTATAGCAGTAGTATCCAAGCTTCCACAGCTAGTAGATTTTGGTGCTAAGATTCAAACCTCTGTCTGCAGTCTATTTCCAGGGTCCAGGTAGATAGAAATGAGCAGAGCAAGGACAATAGGCCATGTACAGAAGGTTACCAGGGTGGAAAGCCCCACGTGCCTTGCAAGGGACAAAACTCTGCAAACAAGGACCTTCCCTCCAGGGTAACCTTACCTCCCCTAACAAATCTGGTGTGTCTTAATATTTTATTTGTTTTATGGGTATATAAAACAGTGTCTAGTGTAGAGTCTGGTACTGAGTAGGTATTTAATAATTTTTCATTGAATGATATGAATATGATGCCCCATTTCTAACCCTTTATTTATCCAATATTGTCAGTTAAATGAGATGTTTCACTTACGAAGTTCCTAGATAACTGATCTCCAGAGAGTTTAGATTTTAATATTTTTATATATTTTCAGAGAATAGGTAAAATGGTTTGCAAGCATTTCAGAACACAGCACAGTAACTGTAATTTAACTTTTTGTTGATATTTAAAAATCCATGGAGAAAAAAGTAAGCATAAGAATCAGAATACTTGGCTGTTGCAGTAATTTAATGTCTTAACTGTGTCTGATAAGCCTTCTGAACTCCAGTTTCATCATTTATAATACGATAATAATAGCTTCCCTTCAGCTCATATGTTGTTGTGAGATTCAAAGAATATAATGTATGGGGTCACTAATTGTTAGTTGTAAAGCTACCTACAAATGCAAGATAAAGGTGATACAAAGCTTATGATTTGGAATGATGATGAATATAATACACACGAACTGATTCCTACCAGTGGGTATTTAGGGAACAGAGAAGGAACACACTAATGTGAGAATGGCCAAGCTTGAATAAAATTAGCTTTGCCTGTCATTAATTGAAGATAATTTTACGTTTCTGATGTTGGAGAGTGGGCCTTTCTCAAAACTGGAATTTTGCAAGTCTCCTTACTCTGGATTGCTGAGAATTACTAGTGTTTTAGATGTTTAGGAGCCAAGGATAACAAGTGTTTTCCAAAAAACTCTAGTGTCCTTGGTACTGAAAATGTACATCAAAATGCATAGACCCTCAGTTACCCAGGGACCCCTGGGGCAATGAAGAAAGAACAGATAAAATTAGTTCTGTGTCAGCTGATGTTCCTCAAGTTGGCCAGGGTGTTTGTTGTTATTGTTATGGTTGTTTTTCATTAAGGCCTAGCAACATGTAACTTTTAGTTCTCCTGACTTTCCAAATCACAAACAAAAATGGAGTAATTTACTTTTCTTAGGTCTTACTTTATAGAGGAATTTTAAGATTAATGAGAAAATTCTCATTTTGTCAGTGTCCATATTTTTGTTCATAAATCAGTTGATAGCAACATTTTTGGTGAGAATTCTTTTGGGAAACTCAAATCTATGGCAGGAAAATACATTATCTACATGGCAAATAGATGGTCTGGATGGACCTTTCTCAATAGATGCAGTCTCCCTGACTTCTTATTCTCTGATGGTTGGAAGGTAAAGCCCCAGAGTGCTTTAATTAAGCAGTCAAATGTCAACAGTTCTTTCTGCCCCACTAGCCCCCAGATGTAATTTTCCTGGTTACAACTATTGGTCAGTTCCAGCAACTGATTCTTTAGGTAGTAATCGCCAAAATGCAGGCCAAAGCAGAGGTTGTGTGAAGGAACAGTCAAACCTGTTTTGCTATAGTAAGGTAGTTGTAAAAAGTTGTAAAATCTGTTATTAGTAGAAAGGAGAAAGAAACCTGGATGGAATCAATGTGTGTAGTCAAAACTGATGAAATATTTTAAAGCTTTTTATAACCAACTAATCATTTATTTCACAGCCTGTTTTATGTGCCAATCTTGGCTCTTTCCAACCTCCATCCCTTTTCAAATACATCATGGAGTGCACTGCTTGTGTTTTGTTCACTAAGTAAAATCCTGATTCTGTGAATGCAACTTCTCCTAACTCTTCTTTCTTTTTGTTTTATTGTTCCTTGTTTTTTTATTAAATTTATTGGAGTGACAATGGTTAATAAAATTATGTAAGTTTCAAGTGTACAATTCTATAATACATCATCTATATATTTCATTGTTTATAACCCAAAGTCAAATTTCCTTTTGTCACCATATATTTGACACCCCTTTATCCTTTACTACCTCCCCTAATACCCCCTTTCCCTCTGGTAACCACATACTGTTTTCTGGGTCCATGAGTTTTCCTTTGTTTATCTTTTTGTATTATTTGTTTATTTGTTGTTTTCAATTTTATATCCCACATATGAGTGAAATCATATGGTTCTTGACTTTTTTCTAACTCTTCTTGCATCTTAGGAGTTTAACATTTGCAGGCTGTTCACATTTCTCTTACTATAAAGATTATTGTCATCTTATTAATTTGTCTTCTGATGACATTATATATAAGAGCAGTTACTCTCCTTTGCCTAATTGTTTATACATCTTCTCCTAGGTCCTATATTAAAAAACTCATTTACTTCTCTCTGTTTCTCTTTTTCTTTCAAAATTTACTGAATGTCTACCAGAACCAGATATTGTATTAATAGTTTTGCATACATTATTTTATTTAAATGGCCAAGCAGACCTGTCAGTTATTATTTATATTTTACAGAGAACTAAATTGAGGTCCAGGGAAGTCAAGTATCTTCCTCCAAGTCTAGCTAGTAAGAGGCAGGGCAAGGATTTGAATACAAAATGTAGAACTACAAAGCCTCATTCTTTATAGTTTCCACTGATGCTTCTCTGCATGCCCCATGTCAATCTTTTGGCCCCTTTGTGGGGCTTTCTTAGAGTCAGAAAAGAACTTTGGCTTCTTAGTGCTCTGGATCCCTAACAGTGTGACTGCCTAAGGGTAAATCACTTAAAAGAGTCCTTGGAAAAGACTTAGAGAAGGTAGCTATGAAATCATTGAAATGAAAGCTTACACTTCTCCTCCTCCGATCACGAATATTTCCACCCTTTGTAGGGAAGACAGTGACAGCACAGGCAATGTTGAGCCCAGCTTTTCTTGAAGCAGTCACTATCTTGTTAGATCCTTAGTGGGACCTAGGCTTGAGTTTCTATTTCTATATACCTTTTTCTTTTTTCCCCTTTCTTTGTATTTTCTTCTCATCTTTTCTCTCTTCCTCACCACCTCCCTTTTACCTCCCCCTCTTCTTCCTCTTCTTCTCCCCCTTCTCCCTCTTCTCTCCTTCCTTCTCCTCTTCCTCCTCCTCCTCTCTTCTTTCTTCTCCTTTCCTTTTGTTCTTCCTCTTTCTCCTCTCTCTCTTTCTCTCCACCTCCCTCCCTTCCTCTCTCTCCCTCACTCTTTCCCACTCTCTGTCTGTCTTTAATCTTGTCAAAAGTATGTAAGTGTTTTGGTAAGGTCTACACTGTAATCATCTTGATAAGTACCTTTTGAATTTTCAGGATATCAAATCAGAATAGCACTCAGAATGACAGTGCGGTACATTGGTATGTCTGAGCTGCAGATTAAATTTCAGTTTTCAAATGTTATCCCAGGTGTCCTTTTCTAGAACTATTTAGGGAAAAATGTGAATAATTTGATTAAAGCTCCTTATTTAAGTGGAGTACTTGATAAATAAATAACATTAAAGACAGTTCTTAAGTGCTACACAATAAAGATTTCAGCAATAACTTCAGCCTTCATCAGCTGTTCCCACATTCCACATGATTCCAGGAGAATGCATACCATTCAAGCAGCACTTATTCACCAAGTAGCTAAAATTGGCTAGATACCTCACATATATAATTTTGGGTTCCCATGGCCTTGCAAAGGTAGATGGTATGATCCCCATTTTACAAAAGAAGAAACAGATTCAGAGACATTACACTATTTAATGTCACACTTAGTAAGTCACATTGCTGGGATTCATAGCCCAGTCCTTCTGACTCTTAAATCTGTGTTCCTGCCACCACACCATACTTCTTTGCCAATTAACAAATAGGTAAGACCAGGTAATAGAAGTTTCACAGTCCATGACTGATAGTCTCTTAATCTCTGTGCTGAATATTAATTTATTGAAAGATTACTTCATCATCCCTGCCTGTCATTATTTTAATTTTTTTAATTTTATTTAAGATTTTATTTATTTATTTTTAGAGAGAGGAAGGGAGGGAGAAAGAGAGGGAGAGAAACATAGATGTGTGGTTGCCTCTCATGTGGCTCCCACTGGGGACCTGGCCCACAATCCAGGCATGTGCCCTGACTGGGAATCAAACCTGCAACCCTTTGGTTCGCAGCCCGCATTCAATCCACTGAGCTACACTAGCCAGGTCCTGCCTATCATTTTATAAATGAAGAAATTGAAGTTCAAAGGAAAGCAACAACTTGTCCAAAACCTCATGATGAGCCATTGGACTCAAGTCATGGCCTACATCTCCTTGCCCCAGTCCAGAGCTCTCCTACATTCTCTTATATTGCTGCTTCATGTGTATTTATCTCCCACTAGATTGCAAGCTCCTAAAAGGCAAGTGCTATGATTAATCTCTCTCTACTACAGACTTCAACACAAGGGTGGACCCCACTGGGGTTTCAGTAAGTTTTTGTGTTTTTACTGAGAGAGACACTTTTCCTGACACTATTAGAAGAACGGATTACCTAATTACACCATATAGTGAACAGGCAACCACTTGTTGTGAATGCTGACTGTATAAATTGGGAACTGTTCAATAGAATGTGCTGGTAAGACCTCTTTTGGTTTTCTCTCTGAAGTATTACAGAGTCTAACCCCCTTGTTGTGTAAATGGGGATACTGAAACTCAGAGAGAGGAAAGGGTTTGTCTCAAGGTCACAGGGAAGTTTATAACAGATCTGTGAGTATTTTAATGTAATATGTACATTAGAGTAGGTAATACATGCACGTAGTACAAAGTTTTAAAATCACAAAAGCTTAAAGAGTGAAAATAACTCCATCCCTCCCATTCATCAGACATGCAGTTTTGTTTCTCTGAGCAACCAGTAAGAATTTCTTGTATACTCTTGTAGACATAGTATATGTATTTATAAACATATACAGAAAATATAGAAATTATATTCACAGAAATGGTGCATTGTTTTACAACTTTTTTTTTCCACTTTACGACATATCTTGGATATTGTTCCACTTCAGTATGTATAGAACTGCTTCATTTTTAATGGACACATTGTATGACTATATCTATTAATGGACATTTATGTTACAGTCTTTTGCTATTCTAAACAATGTTGCAATGAATTTTTCTTGTATATATGTCATGTTACACATGTGCAAATGTGTTAGGTCAAAGCAATGCAAATTTTAATTTTGCAATTTTTGCCAAATTGTTCTCCACAAAGGTTGTAAGATTATTATTAAGCAAAATTTGGATTTGATAATGTTTATACTATTACTGTTTATTTTACAAAGAATTATTGTCTTGACCTTACAGAAGTGCCCATCAGTTTCTTTAAGTGATCAATCCTAACTATATTTATATATGATATATAATATATATGATAATTTATTTTAAACAAATGTGATTTATATACTACTGTTCAGGAACCCATCTGAGTGAAGCATGAGAACATGGTGATATGTTTCTAAAATGCAACTGAGTCTATACAACCTGTGCTTCCAATCATATTACCGAACCCCAGAGGTGTTGGCAATTAACCTCAGGTGAAAGTGCAGGGAAAGAAGAGCAAGGGGGTCAGACCTAGCTAGAAGGAAGTAAACCTACCACAAGGGCAGAGCCTGCTGTGGAGGTAAATTGTATTTCTGTTTGCCAGGGGCCAGAGGGCAGCTGGGAGCCCTAATATTTGTTTACTAATTTCCATGATGTAGATATCCCTATCAGGACCAATTTCAAGTTACCAATATGATAACATTGAATGTGAAATTGGGAAGAGATGCTCAAAATCACTTTTTATGAGTCACTACAAGCCAAGTACAGCAGAACACTGGATGGAACCTAACAGAAGGTAGCTTAAGAACATAAAACTGGGGTCTGACCAAATGTCAAATAACCTTAACATAAGTGAAGTGGTTATTCCTCATACAGTTTTACTTAATAAGGTTGGAACCTGTAGTTTTCTTGGATGGTCTTTCCAAATCCCATCTGAAGAACATTATCTGGTATTCCCCACACTGCTCATCTGAACAGCCTCAACCCAACTAGTTTCCAGGAGAGAAAAAAAATTTTTAAAAAAGAAAACAAAACAATCAAGGGGCTTTGTGGACTGCCAAATGCTATTGTAATGTCAAACATTTGTCCTGTTAATCCAGTGTCAGCTGCAAAACTCCATAAGCAGTCAACTAAATTGCAAGGTGCAACATCAGCAGTTCTCACATTAGAAGCAATAGGGGAATGTTGAAAACATCACAGTGCCAACACTTTACCCCAGTCCATTGAATCAGAACTACTTAGGGTGACACCAGGTATCAGTAGTTTGTAATAGCTCCCCAGATGATTCTGACTTATGGCCAATGTGAAGAATTACTGCCTGGCTACCTGATTCTATGATCCAGTCAACTTTTCCTACCACCTTGTCTTATGCCAACCACACTGGCCACTTTGCTATTCCAAGACCATGCCAAATTCATTCATGACTTTATATATTTTTTAATATATTTTATTGATTATGCTATTATGGTTGTCCAATCCCCCCCTTTATTCTCCTCCACCCTGAACCACACCTCCCACCAGCATTCCTCCCCTTTAGTTCATGTCGATGGGTCATACATATAAATTCTTTGCCTTCTCCATTTCCTACACTATTCTGTACCTACCAATTTGTACTTCTTAATCCCTGTACCTTTTCCCCCATACTCCCTTTTCCCCTCCCCACTGATAATGCTCTATGTGATGTCCATTTCTGTGATTCTGTTCCTCTTGTAGTTGTTTGCTTAGTTTGTTTTTATTTTTTTTTTTTAGGTTTGGTAGTGTGTTATCATTTTACTGTTCATATTTTTTATCTTTTTTTCCTTAGATAAGTCCCTTTAACATTTCATATAATAAGGGCTTGGTGATGATGAATTTCTTTAACTTGACCTTATCTGGGAAGCACTTTATCTTCCCTTCCATTCTGAATGACAGCTTTGCTGGATAGAGTCATCTTGGATGTAGGTCCTTGCCTTTCATGATTTGGAATACTTCTTTCCAGCCTCTTCTTCCCTGCAAGGTTTCTTTTGAGAAATCAGCTGATAGTTTTGTGGGAACTCCATTGTAGGTAACTCTTTCCATTTCTCTTGCTGCTTTTAATGTTCTCTCCTTATATTTCATCTTTAGTAATGTCATTATGATGTGCCTTGGTGTGTGTTTCCTTGAGTCCTACTTCTTTGAGACTCTCTGAGCTTGCTGGACTTCCTGGAAGACTATTTCCGTTGCCAGATTGGGGAAGTTCTCCTTCATTATGTTTTTAAATAAGTTTTCAATTTGTTGCTCTTCCTCTTCTCCTTCTGGCACCACTATGATTCAGATGTTGGAATATTTAAATTTTTCCCAGAGGAACCTAACCCTCTCCTCATTTTTTTTTTTTTTTGAATTCTTGTTTCTTCATTCTTCTGGTTGAATGTTTATTTCTTCCTTCTGGTCCAAATTGTTTATTTGAGTCCCAGTTTCCTTCCCATCACTGTTGGGTCCCTGTACATTTTCCTTTATTTCACTTTTCATAGCCTTCCCTTTTCCCTGTATTTTACAACCATACTCAACCTTTTCTGTGAGCATCCTGATTACCAGTGTTTTGAACCCTGCACCTGATAGGTTGGCTATCTCATCATCATTTAATTATATTTTTTTCTGGAGCTTTGATCTGTTCTTTCATTTGGGCTGTATTCTTTTGTCTCAGTGTGTCTGTTGTGTAGTAAGGGGCAGATCCTTAGGTATTTGCCGTGGTGGGGCAACCCACATCTCTGCATTGTGGTGCTGTATGAGGGGGAGGGGTCCAAGAGGGAGCAATGCAGCTTGCTCAGCTCTCAGCTGACTTTCAGTCACTTCCCCCCACTACCTTCTAGCAAATTGATCCCTTCTGGTGCTGATTCCCTGGTGGGTGGTTTTGTGTATGTTCTAGGACCCTGTGGGTCTCTCCAACAAACTCTCCTGTGAGGCTGAGAGTTTCTCCCACTGCTGCAACATCCACAGGGTTTTTCAGTCAGAGGTTTTGAGGTTTTATTTCCTTGGGCTGGAATTCTGGGTTGTGTTGTCTGTCTCACTCCCCAGTTGTTCCTCCCGGTTTATCCATACATACATGTGTGGACCACCCATTCCTTCGGTCACTACCTTTCCATGAGTCCTCTCTACCCCAGCTGCCCATCTTTGTCCCTCCTACTGGTCTGGATGATTGTTTCTTCTTTAACTCCTTGGTTGTTGGACTTCCATACAGTTCAATTTTCTGGCAGTTCCGGTTATTTCTTATTTTTAAATTTGTTGTTGCCCTTCTTTTGGTTGTGTGAGGAGGCACAATGTATCTACCTATGCCTCCATCTTGGCCAGAAGTTTTCTCATTCATGATTTTAAGCCTTCACATTTGGTGTTCCTTCTTTGGGAATGTTCCTCCAGAGCTCTTTTAAGTCCAGTTCCTGTTATTCAGATCTCAGCTCAAATGCCACCTCATCAGAGCAAGCAAGCAAGCAAAGTTTTGTTCATATTACTGCCTGAGCTCCTGTAACCCCCACCCCTGTCCATGGAAAAATTGTCTTCCATAAAACCAGTCCCTGGTTCCAAAAATGTTGAGGACCATTACTTTAAATATCAGAACATAGTCATTAAATATCTTCTGTGGTGGACCTCAATGATAGATTTAAATGCTTCATTTTGTTAAGGTTTAAACTGCACAGCATGATATTTAAAGCTATTCATGACCTAGCTGCCATCTAACTTGTAAATCTCAGCTTCTACTTTGTTTCTTGAAGAAAGAGGTGTATATGAAATGCAGGAGCTTGGGAAAGTGCTCTGAAGCTGCACACTACTGGGTTCTCTTTAGCAAAGAGTGTGTGTGTGTGTGTGTGTGTTGAGGGTGGGGATGAAGAGAACAGCATGATCAGAAGAGAATCACTGATGGAACAAAACAGAAAATAAGATAGACTCAGTAACATCACATATAACTTTTCTTTTTTCATATGTCATTTTTATTCTGGAATGTAAAGCTCTTTTGAATTAAAGTACAATTGACATACAATATTATATTAGTTTCAGGTGTATAACATAGTGTGATTTTACATTTATATACCTTACAAAATGATCACCACAAAAAGCTCACTGCCCATCTGTCACCATACTAAGTTATTGTGATGTTATTGATGATATTCCCTATGCTGTATTTTACATTCCCATGACTTATTTACCTTATAATTATAAGTTTGTACCTGTTAATCCCTTTTACTTTTTTGCCTATACCCCCATCACCCAACCTTCTTGCGATTGCAGTTTTTCTGTATCTGTGAGTCTGTTTTGTTTGTTCATTTCTTTAATTTTTTAGATTACACATACAGGTGAAATGATACAGTATTTGCCTTTCTCTGACTTACTTCACTTAATATAATACACTCTAGGTCTATCCATGTTGTCGTAGATGGCAATATTTCATCCTTTTTTATTGCTGACTAATACTCCAGTGTATGTGCATATCTTTTTGAATTAATGTTTCATTTTATTCAGATAAACCTCCAGCAGTGGAATTCCTGGGTCCCTCTTTGTCTCTGGTCATAGGCTTTGTTTTGAAATCTATTTTGTCTCATATAAGTATCATTATCCCAGCCTTTTTTTTTTTTTCATTTTCATTTTGATGAAATATCTTTTCCATTCCTTTACTTCAGTCTCCATGTGTCTTTCAATCTGGCATCTCATGTAACCAGTATATGTAGGAGTCTTGTTTCTTATCCTTTCAGTCACCTAAGTTTTTTCAATAGATCACTTACTATTTATTGATAGGTATGTACTTATTGTCATTTTAATTGTATTCATACTAGATTTATAAGTGTTTGGTGTAGTATCTTTACTATATATGTTTGCCTTTAACAGTGATATTTTTTCTTTCACATATTTTCTTCTTTCTAGTTTTGACCTTTCCTTTTCCACTTAAAGAATTCCCTTTAACATTTCTTGTAGTGCCTGTTTAGTGATGATAAAATCCTTTAGCTTTTGTTTGTCTGAGAAAATCTTGATCTCTCCTTCAATTCTGAATGATAACCTTGCTGGGTGGAGTATTCTCAGCTATAGGTTTTCCCCTTTCATCATGTTTAATATATCATGCTACTCTCATTTGGCCTGCAAAGTTTCTGTTGAAAAGTCAGTTGATGGTTTTATGGGCATACTCTTGTGTGTAACTAGTTGTTTTTTTCTCTATTTTTAAGATTCTCTCTTTATCTTTAACTTTTAACAACTTAATTACAATGTGTCTTCTTGTGGGTCTCTTTGGGTTCATCTCGTTTGGGACTCTCTGTGCTTCCTGGGCTTGGGTGTCTGTTTCCTTCACCAGATTAGGGAAGTTTTCAACCATTACTTCCTCAAATATATTTTCTGTCAGTTCTTTATCTCTTCTCCTTCTGGGACCCCTATGATTTGAATGTTAACATGCTTGATGTTGTCCCAAAAGTCCCTCATGTTATCCTCATTCTTTTTAATTCCTTTTTGTTTTTTTATCTTCCATTTGGGTAATTTCCACTACCCTGTCTTCCTGATTGCTGATCCATTCATCTGTGTCATCTTCTGCTGTTGATTCCCTCCAGTGTATTTTTCATTTCAGTTGTTATATTCTTCAGTTCTGATAAATCCTTTTTTTATAATTTTTTTAACTCTTTGTTGAAGTTCTCACTGAGTTATCCATATGTCTGGAGAGTTGGATGACCATATTTATGACTATTACTTTTAACTCTTCATCCAATATACAGCTTACCTCAGTTTCATTTAGTTCTTTTCTGGGGGAGGTTGTCCTGTTTTGTTGTTGTTGTTTATTTGTTTGTTTGTTTGTAGCATATTCTTTTATTTCATTTTGCCTGTTTATTTCTATACATTAGGTAGGTCAGCTAAATCTTCTGGACTTGAAATGGTGGCCTTATTTAGAAGGTGTCCTGTGGGGCCCTGTGGTGGAATTACCCTTGTCCATAGAATCAGGTGCTCCGGAGGGTGGACTAGTATGGTCTCCTGTTGTGACTGGGCTACAACTTCTATGGGCACACTGGCAGGCAAGGGTGGTCCCTGGCCTACTGGATAAGAGGCCTGGCTGCAACTGTTGCAGACTCACTAGTGTGCAAGGGAAGCCTTTAGTGTAGCTGACTGCAAGGCCCAGCCCCACTGCTGCAAACACAGTGCTCTGTTCTGGTACCAAGTGAGGCTGCCCACTGGGTGTGGCAGGGCATGAGGTACTTTGGAGGGGTGCTAGCCTCAGTGAGTTCTCAGGGAAACACCAGAGAGGGGTGAACAGTATTAACAAGGTTAAGGGAAAGTGTCATAAATGGTGCCTGCCAGTATCATTTGAGCTAGGTTAAAGAAAGTGGGCAATGGTATCCAGCAAGACCTCTGACTTAGGAGAAAGTCTCAACATATCCCTGTCCCTCCAGCACACACCCTAAAATTAGTGAATGTATCACCTTCACATATGACCTAGGTGCTTTTCAAACTACTGCCTCTGTGCCAGGTCTCAAAAAGAGTACAACCTGGGTTTCCTACAGCTCTTTGAGGTCTCCCAGACATAAGCCCCACTGGTTTTTAAAGACAGATGTTATGAGGGCTCCTCTTCCTGGTTCAGGTCCCCCAGGCTAAGGCTCAGACCCTTTGCACTTTGGGGATGACCTCCACAGTAGTAATATCCCTCCCACTTGAGAGTCACTGCATGGGAAGTGGGATGTGGGATAGGTCCTGACTAGATGTAGTCCCTACCTCTCCTGTTTCAATGTGGCTTTTTCTTTATATCTGTGGTTGTAGAAAATCTGTTCTGCTAGTCTTCAGGTCATTCTCAGAGATAGTTGTTCTATATGTTGTTGTAGTTTTGGTGTCAGTAAGAGAATGTGAGCTCAGGATCTTCCTACTCTGCCATCTTGAACTCAAAGCCAGAAGCTTTGTTCTCGAATGCCAGTTTAGCTTGCCCGTGAAAAGTTGTTGCTTGTGGTTGGAGCACTGCCCCTGCAAGAAATGTGTTTTTGAATGGGAGTGCTGAGTCACTCATAACTCTTTTAATGTATCTAATATTTTCCCTTGTATAGATCACTTTCACATGTATTCTGTATCATTTGTTTTGTATAACTCTATGAAATAGATAATCCCATTATTTTTATCCTCATTTTTTAGATAAGGAATGAAGGCTCAGACTTGCCTGAGGCCAACTGCAGATGGGATTTGACACCTGCTTTTCTCACTGCCAGTCCAGTTCTCTTTATGTTTCTATATTATGGAGCTTGGGGGCAGATTATGGAAGGTACCTAAAGCCAAGAAAAGGAGTCTGGGCTTGATTCCTGCCTCTTCTCACTAAAGCTCATCATAAAGTCAAAAGAAACATGAATGATCATGGCTTTATAACCACACCCAAGAAGCCACTTTGTAGAGCATTACCTGAGGGTCCTTGCTGAGGGCCCATCCATGATCCTGAGTTAACTGCCACTGTCTTTATGGGTGGGTTGGACAAGTGGAAGAATGATCACATTTTTGAAATCATAGGAACTCTGCTGCTTTATACATCCTTCTCACAGAGGATTTGCCTTTTGGCAGGGTACGGGCTGTGTACCTAGAGTTGTCTAGCCTGTTCCACAGGTCTAAGAGCAGTATCTTGGGAGAAAAAAATTAATAAGAATCAAAAATGCTTGGGATTGCTTTTCAAAGAAGAGACTCTTGGGTGATTACACCAGAGGTTTCAGGCTGCTTGAACCACAGAAAAAGTTATGTCCATAGAATATATGACCTTTAAATAAGCTTTGAGCTTTTTCCTCTCTATGTCACTCAGGAGATAGGCACTCAGCTACTCCTTTCTGCAGGGTAGTATTGTTTTTTTTTTCCAGTGGAAGCCTTTAGAATCAAAAGAGTTGAGATTGGAAAAACAGATGCAGACTGGCTCTGTCTTCCTTGAGCTATACTCAGTAGGCCCTGAGACTTCCAACAGAAATTATAATATTAATAGACTTCTAAGCCTACCTTCATTAGGTGAGTGCTATTCTCTTCATGCCTACCACATTCCCTCCTAGTTATACATCAGGAGAACCAAAGTGAAAAAGAGAAGTAGAAATATGCACCAGGTCACATAGTGATTCAGTGAGACAGCAGGGCTGGTCCACAGATCTTCCTTCTTTCTGCTCTGTGCTCTTTTACTATTCTGCACTGACTCTGTCTTTGCAGTGTAGTGTTTTAGGGCCCATTTAAAAAGAGATATCACACAGAAAAAGGCAACATTGAAGTTCATACAGACTTGTCTTCTGATCTTGCTGCTGCCATTTACTAGCTGTTGACTAAATGAGAGAAGATATTTGCCAGTGATGCAATCCATATGATAAGGGGTTAATATCCAAAATATATTTTTAAAAACTTATACAACTCAACACCAAAAAACAAATATTTCAATTTATTTTTTAAATATGTAATCTTTATTGTATTTTTCCATTACCATTTAGTCCCCTTATAACCCCTTCCCTGCAGCAATCACCACACTGTTGTCCATGTCCATGAGTCCTTTTTCTTTTTTTGTTCAATCCCTCCACCCCCTAACCCCCACCCCACTATTGTCATCTGTTCTCTATCTATGAGTCTATCTCTGTTTTGCTCGTTAGTTCAAAGAATTCAATTAAAAATTCATAGAGGACATACAGATTGATCAATAGATATGTGGAAACATGCTCAACCTCACTAGCCATCATAGGAATGCAAATTAAAACCAGAATGGATATCACCTCACACCCACCAGAATGGCCATCATCGATAAATCAACAAACAACAAGTGCTGTTGAGGCTGTGGAGAAAAGAGAACCCTTGTGCACTGTTGGTGGGAATGCAGACTGGTGCAACCACTGTGGAAAATAGTATGAAGCTATGTTGACAAATTAAATATGGAACTGCCTTATGACCCAGCAATTTTACTTCTGGGGATTTATTCTAAGAAACCCACAACACTAGTTCAAAAGAATATATGCACCCTATGTTCATTGCAGCATTACTTACAATAGCCAAACTATGGAATCAAACCCAGTGCCTATCAATAGACAAGTGGATAAAAAAGCATTGATACAAATATACACAATGGAATATTACTTGGCAATAAAAAAGAAGGAACTCTTACAATTTGCGACAATATGGGTAGACATAGAGACATTATGCCAAGTTAAAGAAGTCAGTCAGAGAAAGACAAACACCATATGATTTCAGTCATGTGGAATCTAATGAACAGACTAAATAAAAAAAAAAATAGAAACAAACTCATAGGTACAAAGAACAGATTGTCAGTTGCCAGAAGGGAAGCAGTTTAGGGGACTGGGTGAAAAAGGTGAAGAGATTAGGAAGTACATATTGGTAGTCACAAAATATTCATAGGGATGTAAAGTATGCCATAGGAAATATAGTCACTAATATTGTAATAATATGCATGGTGCTAGGTGGGTACTGGAAATATAGGGAGGAGCATGTACCTACATAGTACCTACCTCAAAGTACTGCAGATGTACTTCATTATTATAGCATATTTAAACCCCTTAACATAAGCCTATTTTGTAACAAGTGCCTATTAAGTGGTAGTTTTTTGTTTTTGTTTTTTGTTTTTTTTTTCCCTTCAGAGACCTTCAATTCACTGTTCTTCAGGCAAGTCATGACCTCTTCAAAAGTCATCCCTGAAATGCAAAGGTTGTACTGGGATGATTTTTAACAGTTCCTTCAAGCCCAGCAATTTTGGAGCCATTTGACAAAGTAAATTAGAGGAGGAAGCAAGGAAGAAAGGGAGGGAAAGAAAAGGAAATTTTTGCTGGCATGGTTACAACGGACTCTCCTACATGACATAACCTACTGTAATAGATGTTTTCTGTGCCTGAATTATGCATTTTAGGTTAAGTGAAGGGAGAGGAAAGCCAAGCAGTAGCTGAATTTGTTGAGGTGGGGGTGGGGGGTTCCTACTATCAAATAGCCATTGCTCTTTAATTTTTTTCCTTTCCTTACCACAGACAGTCCTCCTCTGCCAGAAGAATCATGTTTAAAATCCCAGTATATCCTATAAACTAAAGAAAGCACAGCAGCAAATGAGAGAAAAGCAACCAGGGGCCCAAAGAAAGAAAGGGGTGGAGCAAACAGATATTCAGGCTCATGCTGGGGCAGGGTGGCAAGCATGAGAGGTTCTCTGTGTTGTAGAGCAACAGGGCATGTATCTGTATTTCTGCTGGTTACTCTATATGTTTGTGGATCTCTCTGTTCCACTTGTGTATTCATTCAGTCAGTCAATTTTTATTGAGGGCCTACTATGTGCCAGGCCTGTGTTAGAAACAAAGAGGCAAAATATTGAATAAAATATGTTTTTAAGTGAACCTCTACATCCTTCTTTCAGGTGCTGTGTTTCTGAGGATGTCTGTGTGTTTGTGTATGTATATTTCTTAGTATCTGAGATAATTCCAGGTATGTATGACAGTGATCATTTTTCTTATTCTGGCTTCAGAGGACTTCCTTTCACTTGGTGTGATTCACTTCACCAACAGTGGACCTTGTCTCTGTTTGATTTTTACAACTTGCAAGATACAATTTTAAAACAACTAGAAATCCCATGGAGTTCTCTTTTATAGAAGTTTTACTTGTATTTGTATCATGAAAAATAACACATTATTAGTTTGAGTATGATCCCATGCATGACTATAGGAATCAGGAGGAGGAAACATTACCTGAGTCCAACTCTCTGCTGTGTCATGCTAAAGGAATGACAATTTCTGCCATTGACCATTTTCTCATGGACATTCTTGTCTTTAATAAAGGTAGATAGAACATCTTATTTAAAACAACCAGTCAGTAGTCCTGATAAATAAGATATCATCAGGCCCTGAATTGTTCATACTTATGAAAAGCAAACATTATAGCATTGGATTAAATTAGTTTGGTTTAACAGTTAGATTCTGTGTGATCAAATTGTTTAATGCCATTCTCTGTTCCTTCTCTCATCTAGCAGGATATATCTTCATGTCCTTTCTGCCTACAAATATTTAAGAAGAGAGACTCTAGAAAAATGTTAATGGGACTGTCTATCCTTATATTTGTTCTCTCAGGGAAACAGAAGTACCTGTGTGCCAGCAGAAATGATTGCACCATTGACAAATTCCGAAGGAAAAACTGCCCATCTTGTCGCCTCCGGAAATGCTATGAAGCAGGGATGACTCTGGGAGGTATGATACTTTTATTTCTTTTTCTCTTCTTGACTCTCCCTCATCTTGTTCTTTCTTTAAACCAGATTTTCCTCTTTGATCTTTCCAAGGAGGCCAGCCATGTTCTAGATAGAGGCTGACCCCTTCATTTCAACATGGCCGTCAGCCAGCTGGTGCCTTTCTTTATTTTTAACCATGCCACATCCCACTCTGGGGCCAGGCATAGGAGCAGGAGATGTGAAGCAGGGAACAGGACCCATCAGAGGGTGAGTGAGTGTGGACTTGACTGTAAAAGGTTCCCCGGGGAATATACTGGTACTGGCCTTATGTTGATAAATGGAGGCTAGAATGAGAGAACTAAGGAATCCAGAACAATCACAGGTACAGGATGACCCAGGCACAGGCTGGCCTTGAACACCCAAGAATATCCTTCAGTTAACTGCTGCCAATATTGTAGGGTTGGCCACTTGGAAAGAGAAGCTGCTTCTCTTTGGAACCTGTGACTAGGCTTCCAAGTGGAGCCAATTTCCTATCCCACATCCCCTGGGGATGAACAGGCCTTTTAATCATTTCCTTTTCTTTGCAAATCTATTGATCATTTCCAAAAGCTTTTTTTTGGTAGCACAGTAGCTTGACAGAGGTAAGATACAGCTCTTTCAAGGGTGACCCTATCCCATTATAAAGCTCTCTGTTCCCTAGTCTGTGTCTATCATGAGCACTGTCACCATTCCAGAAGGGCTTAGCTAACACATATCCCGCCCCCCAAAATTCCTCATTTCTTCATGTTTACATTGAATGCCAGAGTCCTTTCTGCTGCCTGTCGCCTCCAGAAAGATTCACCTTCCATGAGAAAAGCAAGCTCCTTAGTCTACTTTGATTTCAAAATGGAACTTGAGGAAAGATGAGCCTATTTCTGAATGCCTAAAACTGTAGCTTCATACCTGATTATCAGCCTGGAAAACCTAATCACCTAGAATCCTGCTCTCTCCCTTCCTCATCTCTAGGCTAATTTAAAGCACTTGTCCATATCTGGCTTTTTGCTACATGCTCAATACCTTGTCTGCCTATGAGCATATTTATAAAAAAACAACTTGTTTTCTAACTATGTCTGGGTGTTTATGTGGATAACTCCTCTCCTTACAGACCAGTAATAGTCCTTAAACAGACCAAAGTACTACAAATAAATTGACCCCGGCTCAATTTGAGACTGTTTTAACAGAAGCATCTCAAGTAGTGTCTAGTATTCCCAGATATGGCACACAGATGCTCTATGAGTGGTTTTCCAGGCAGTCACATCAAATGAAACTCAAATATCTGAAGAAAATCAACCTTGTTCTTGTTTACTTGCCTTACTCCAGATAAATCACAATTGTAGTGGGGAGGAAGTAATGAGACTAGGGTAGGGTAGTACAGAAGGAAAGCAAAGGCATTGGCAAAGGAAGTTTTTACATACAAATGTTATGACCCCATGTGAGGTTTCTGATATGCTGAACTCTCAATTACTTATCTGTGAATTGTGTGTAAGAAATGGGTGCTCCAGGTAGAGAATCCCTTGGTTTTCCATCTGCTGATATGAATTGTATACCCACTTTGATGCCTGTAAATCCTAATGGCAAGCAAAGTCCTCATAACATTTGGGTCCAAATCTTAAAATTAGTTTCATGTCTCAGCCAATATCTCCTGTTATAAAGCAGACTATGATGTGATTACAGTGAACCCCTTTGAAAAGGAGTCAATGTGTCACAGGTAATTTTACTACTGCTTATAATAGACAGGCATAAATCTATAAATTTTTCTGAGAGTGGTATGGTAAATTTACAAATTGACCTATTGGATAGAGTGCTGAACTTTGAATGGACTTCAACAACACAATGAAAAGAAGCTGAAAAGTTCTGTGGTTGGTTTTATTTCAGCTCCATTTTTCTAATATTTACTGTGTTTCTGCTATGTACAAGGCACCATGCTAAGCAACAGAGTTTCAGGCTTGCAAACATCAAAAAATGTCCACAAGATACAAGGATTCTTGATGTAATGTAAATGGCCTTGTCTTTGGAGTCAGGCAGACCTAAGTTAAAGGCCCAGCTCTGTTATTTACTGTGCCTTGTCTAAGCCTCAGTTTCTTCATCTGTGATGTTAGAAATATCACTCTCTCAGAGCTATAATGGCGATCAAATTAAGTGATAAATGTGAACATCCTTGGTAAATAACAAAGTGCTAGACAAATGTGAGGGTTTATTATGACAGTGTGGTTACTAGTGATTTATCTGGTAAAGATGTTCACAGCACTTCCCAGTTGGCTTTTACTCTGAGTTACTTGGCATGTCCTATGACATGTAATAGCTCCAACAGGCAGAGCATCAAAACTCTTTGATCACCTCGAACCAAAAGTGCCATCAAGATTTTTTTGGAGATGATTTTAGTAATTAAGAGAATCATATATGAGGTCTGTCCAGAAGGTATCCAGCCATGTACTTTGAAAAATAGGGATATTTACTGAAGAAGATACAAGATACAAGAAACACTGTATATAGGACAATGATACCTCAGTCCCTTTCAAAGTAGTCACCTTGGGTCCTCATATAGTTCTCCCAGTCTTCATCAGCTTCCCCATCATATTTTTCTGAATCTCACTGATGGTCTAAAACCTTTTCCCTTTCAAAGGTGATTTTTGTTTTGGGAAAAACCAGAAGTCACAGGGCACCAAATCTAGGCTGTTAGGGGACTGAGTCACCTTGGTGATTTGATGTTTCACAAAAAAATCTCTGCATGACATGTGATGCATGAGTGGGTATGTTGTCATGATGAAGCTGCCAATCACCAATTACCCATAGCTATGATCTTCTGAATAATCTGAATAGTTTTCACAGAGGTATGTTCAAGCTTAATGCAAAATTGGATGCAGATTTTTTGCTCTATTCTCTCAGTCATTTTGAATGTGACAGCCACACAGTACACATACTCACTCAACAGCGTCTACCACCCCCACTGACTAGTACAGTGAGGTCATCATTGTTCACACATGCGCATTTCAGTCCACTCTCCTTGGCTGCCAGGTTATGTTTATGTCTCGCAAACCATTCTTATTATATTAACAATGGCCAGACTTTTTTGGACAGACCTCATATTATGTCCATGTACCATGCAGTAAGAACCCAAGTGTTTACCTCTTAAACACCACTGTTTGTAAAACAAACATTTCCACTTTTCTAAACTTTTGTCTACATTCCTTGCTTCCGTGCTGCAAACACTTGTTAAGTTTATTGTTAACTTTCAAATTCAGTGTATATCACACCTTTACTCAAACAATGGGAAAATAAAGAAACCATCAATTCAGAATGGCCTTTCTGAATTATTTAGCAATAGACTTCCCTTTTTATAATACTTTAATTTTGCATACACATTTTGATCACCTTGAAGGATAATTCATGTAATTCAGTTTTATTTTTACCATCATTCAGCTCCAAATTGTGTAATATATTCCAAAGCAGAAACTAGGGATGTGGCCTTGGACAAGTCTCTTCTCTCCTCTGAGATTCAGTCTTCCCATCATAAAATTGGCATGGTGGGCTTTACCAGGAACCTTTCTGGCACTACCATGTGATTTTAAATCTTAGGTCACAGAGAAAGGATTTTAAGTTCTTTGTTTGGATTGTCTATCCACTGCTTCCAGAAGTATAGATAGTCTAGACTTGAGTGCTTTGACCCGCAGAGTAATTTTAGATATCTCAAGCCATGCGAAAATAAGATATATTATGTGTCTAAAAGTAGACAGGATAGATTATTGAGGGAGTGGAGGCCAGAAGATCTGTCATTCCATCTTAAAGAAGCTGGTACTCGGCAGCTGATGGCTACTTGGTCTTCAGGACTCAAAGTCTCTAATTTGGTTTTCTCTATAAATGTTCCAAGTGCTATTTGGTGGTGGGATCCCTGAAACTCAGAGATACCTAAAACACATACCCCTTTCCTTCCTGCTTCTAGTCCTATATACCTGTTCATTGCTTTTTTTTCCATAGTACCTCTTGATGTTTATGAAGGGATCCTGGAGGTGACTGGATTCTTACGGTAGTTTCCTTGAAGACTACCTCCAGGCTTTCAGCTGCCCATCCATGACAAGGACAGGCCTTTCTTTGTACATGGTTCATTGCTGGCTGCTTTTGAAAAAAGCATATATTGCTTCAATAATCAAACCCCCTTGCCTACTTTTCACTTAAGAAAATATAAATATTTTTCTTAAAATATTTAAGTAGGCATTTTGGAGGCATTTATAAAAATATAAATATAACTCTGTAGAAAAGGACCTTCTCTCCAGTGAATTAGTTGTGTTTTTTTTCACAGTCTATAATTACAATAATGCACAAGCATCTCTCATTTTTCTCTGCACTTCTTAAGGATGTGTTCTCAGTTTCCAAGATGGAATGAGAAAGAAAGAACTTGTCTTATCTGCCATCTTCACCCCTGACCCTTCCCTCCTTTTCACTTTCCCTCCTGTTCCCTCATATACATTATTTCTTTTTGTGTTTTGCAACTCCTGAGTTCTCAGCCTTCAATGCATGGTATTTGGTCCCTGCTACTTTCTCTTTTCTTGGACCAAGGAAGAGGGTAGATACTTTAAGACTTTCAGGTAGAAGAAACATGAATTCTTAAAGCATGTGAGAATCTGAGGTAAGCACCATTTTCTTCGGGGGTTATTCTATAATATTTGAGGATCATCTTTTCTACTAGGAGATTGAACTCCACATCTGAGACCTAAACCTGTTAACAGATCTACAGGCTTTAACAACTTCTACAATTCTCTAGTTTAGAGTATGGCTTAGAGAGCCCTTGGCCATGATCCAATGTTGTTATGGATACTTTTGTTTCCAGTATTGAAGTCAGTCTTGGTGTCAACCCTTTCATCATTTTCCATGCTCAAGAGCAGCCCAGTATTGATACTTCTGGATCACATGTCCTGTATGCAAGAGAGTGAGTCCAATGCTGAAGTACTATTCATGGAATGGTTCTTCAGCAGACAAGTTTTACTGCATTTATTTATCCATCTATTTATCTATCCATCCTTCTAATAAGCCAACTAGATAGCCCTTCCATCTTTTCATCTATTCACTCATCTATGTATTTGTTTAAACAAATATTTATTGAGTACCAACTATGTGCTAGCCATGATAGTAGGCATTTTGGAGGATTGGAAATAAATAAGATATGATCCCTGCCCTCAAAAAGTTAAACAAGGGGAAAAATAGTGATAATGAATATACCTTAATATTAAAGGATAAATAAGAGTGACTATAAAGATGTTGAGTGAGACAGACAGGAAATGGTATTCAAGGCAAAGGGCACAGAGACATAAAAATGCATTGAAGACTTGAGGAATAGCAAGTAGTTTAATATGGTTAGATCTTGGGAAATGGGGAAGGCAGGCTGAAACCACATTAAAAATGGATGTGGTTCTCGCTTCTAGGCTTTTTGGCTAAGATCAAGTATAAAAATGGATGTGGTTATTATGCTAAAAGGTTTCGACTTCAGGCAATTGAAGCTCTATGACATGGGATATACATATTCACATATCATTTTGTTTATTTGCTTATTTGTTTTTTAAAGACAATTAGTGGTAACATGAATGCTGAGGGCTTAAATTGTAGAAAAAGAGATAGTAGGCCAAGGAGAGAGAGAGGGAGGGAGGGAGAGAGACAGAGAGAGACAGAGAGAGAATCTGTAACATTAACTTTGCTAAACACCTGGGATTGTGGCCTTGGATCCTGGGGTTAGGTTCATATAGACCAGTGTTTTCCCATGTGGGTTCTGAGAAAACTAGTTCCATAATGTGGTCCACAGAAATGATTTCTACAGTCAAATAAGTTAATAAAACTTGACTATTAGGCTCCTTCTCAAGATGATTTACTGTGCATGTTTGCATTTCACAAACCTCAAGTACTGCAATAAAGTGAGGAACTTAGTAACTCAGGATTCCCAAATTTAATTCAACCACAGAACGATTTTTTCACATAACACCTGTTAATATCCTACAAGAGTACATTTTGAAAAACTGGAATACATTTTGGAAAACTTGTGTATATGTAAATATTATATCCTATAGGCAGACAATACACCTAATCTGGGTCATCCATTTTTCAGACGTGCATGTGAAAAAGGAAATCTTACCTTTTGCTACAGCATGGATAGACCTGGAGAGTATTATGCTAAGTGAAAAAAGCCAGTTGGTGGAAGACAAATACCATATGTATGATCTTACTTATATGTGGAATCCATGAGCAAAACAAACAAAATAGAATCAAAGGCATGGATACATGGTACAGGCTGACAGCTATAGGAGGGGAGTAGGGATGGGGGACTGGATGAAAGAAGGCAGGGATTAAGCAAAGAATGTATATATAATACCCGAGGACATGGAAAATGGTGTGGTGATTGCCTGAGGGTGGGAGCTGGGTAGAAGCAGGAAAAGCAGGGGGGAGATAGGAACATCTGCGAAGTGTTAACAATAAAAATAAGTTCAATAAAAAATGTGTGGAATGTAAAAAACAAAAGAAACAAACGAATTCATAGATACAGACCACATTTTGACAGTTGCCAGAGGGGAAGGGGTTTGGGGGGGCTGGGTGAAAAAATGAAGGAATTAAGAAGTACAAATTGGACTTGAGTGGGTGGCTCAGTTCATTGGAGCATTGTCTTGTTGTCCTGTACACCAAAATGTTGTGGGTTTGATCCCCAGTCAGGGCATGTATCTAGGTTGTGGGTTCTATCCCTGGTCAGGGCACGTACTGGAAGCAACTGATCAATGTTTCTCTCTCACATCAATGTATGTATCTCTCTCTTTCTTTCTCTCTCTCTCTCCCATCCTCACTCTGCAAAATCAGTAAACATATCCTTGGGTGATTATTAAAAAAAGATTGGGAAGCAGCTAAAATGCCCATCAGTATATGAGTGGATGGATAAAAAGGCTCTGGTATATTAGCACAATGGAATACTATTTGGTTGTAAAAACAAAAGGAGGTCTTACCTTTTGCAACAGAATGGATGGACCTGGAAGATTTTGCTAAGTGAAATAACTCAGTCAGCCATAGAAAGATAAACACCATATAATTTCATTCATGGGTGGATTCTAATAAACAAAGTAAGCTAACAAACAAAATAGAAACAGTCTCATAGATACAGAGAATAGACTGACAACTGTCAGAGGGGAGGGGGATTGAGGGGCTGGGTGAAAATAGTGAAGGGACTAAGCAAAAAAAATTACCCTCATAGGCAAAAACAACACTGTGGGGATTACCAGAGGGAAAGGGGAATGGAAGTAGAAGAGGGTATGGGGGTATAAATTGTGATAGAAGACTTGACTTGGAGGAATGAACACAGACTACAGTGTACAGATGATGTATTGTAGAACTGTGTAAAACATATATGGTTTTATTAACCAATGTCACCCCAATGAATTTAATTTTAATAAAAAGAATGCCTCATAGTCAATAGTAGATCATTCTCACCATGTCTCAAACAGTATGCACCAGTTGCTACTAAAACCACTAAAGCAAACCATATTGGGTCTGTAGTATTATACACAAAGAATAGGAAGCAATCCAGGCCAAAACAGGGTTATTGTCCAAGTCATTTCATAGGCACAGGTACATATTCCCGACCCAAGGAGCATGCTAGACAAATTATTTCTGAGAAATATAATGACTTCCAGCATCATACAGAGTGATGACTAAATATTTTGGATATCTAGACATTCTTTGCTAAAGTCTAACAGTTCTTTTGTTTACTCTGTGAGCAGAATTCCAATATCTACCAAGAACTTCATCATGGAGCTACCATATAACCTCATTGCTAAAGTAGGAGGCCTAGAAATCACCTGTTTGTAGAATTTGGGTGCCACTGCCTACCCAATGATTGAATCCCCTCTACCTCCAGTGCAGTAGGCAGCAGAGTACCATAAAAATCAATAAACGTGGAACTCAGTTATTGAGAGTTTCTCCCTCCTCCTTTATTCTTAAGATTAGAATGCTAAAAGTTTTCAGGTTGGAGATTCAAGTGGTAAGTTTCAATTCTGAGAAGTGCTACTCCCCCCCCACACACACACACAATTCTCAGATAACTGAGTACTCCTACAGATCTGTACAACTGAGACATGCACAGAAGAGCAGAATTGCCCTATAAACTTTGAAATCTACCAGCACAATACATGACTCAGCACTTACAACCTGTTTTTCCCAGTTTTATCAACATAATGACATATAGCATTGCATTATAAGTGTGCAACATAATGATTTCATATGTGTCACTATATATATCATGAAAACATATATCTATATATCACCACAATAATATGGATTTAGTTAACATCCATTACCATACATATTTACAAAATTTTTTTCCTTGAGAACTTTTAAGTTCTCTTCATTTAGCAATTTTTAAACTTGTTAACTATAGTATTGTTAACTATAATCACAGGCTGTACATAACACCCTTAAAATGTAATTATCTTATACCTGTAAGTTGGCACTTTGTAACCACCTTCACCCATTTCCCTACCCTCTAATCTACACCTCTGATAACTGTAAATCTCTTTCTGTCTCTATGAATTTAGTTGATTTTTTTAGATTTCATATCATACCAATTTTTTCTTTCTCTGTCTAATTTAGTTCACTTACCATAAAACCCTTTAGGTCCATCCTTGGGTTGCAATGGCAAGATTTCCTTTTTATGGATGAGTAATACTCCATTGTGTTTATATATGTATATCACATTTTCTTTATCCATTCATCTGTCAGTGGACACTTAAAACCTCTGTGGTTTTTATATTTTTGAGCTTTTTTTAAAGAATTCCTATGGTATAGTAGAAATAGCATGATAGACTTAAGTACAGACAGGCCTTTTTTCTAGT
>PVKU01004193.1:99751-154054 GCA_004027475.1 Anoura caudifer
CCCCCCCCCCCCCCCCCCCCCCCCCCCCCCCCCCCCCCAGTTTTTGTCCATGTGTCCTTTATACTTGTTGCTCTAAACCCTTCCTCCCTTCCTCTTTTCCCCTGAAATTCCCTCGCCTCTCCCCTCTGGTCACTGTCAGCCTGTTCTCAATTTCAGTGTCTTTGGTTATATTTTGCTTGTTTGTTTGTTTTGTTGATCAGGTTCCTGTTAAAGGTGAGATCATATGGTATTCGTCTTTTACTGCCTGGCTTACTTCGCTTAGCATAATGCCTCGAATACAGTGGAGTTTGCCCTCTACTGGCCAGTGGGTGTGGTGAATATAATTTATTTATTTATTTTTTATTGTCATTCAGTTACAGTTGTCCCCATTTTCCCCCATTACTCTCCTCTGCCCTACCCACCTCCCACATTCAATCCTCCCCCCAACCATTGTCCATATCCATGGGTCCTTTATACATGTTCCTTGACTTGACCCTTCCCCTTCTTTCCCTATTATCTCCCTCCCCCCTCCTCTCTGGTCACTGTCGTCCATGTGCTCCCAGTCACCACCAGGACCTAATCTCTCTCTGCTATTGTAGTATGACTTTTGCTACTGGTTCTTTGTTCTATAGTCTCTGAATCAGCCTTGAATCAACCCTAGATCCCCATCCTCCAATTGGTCACATACATATTTGATGACACATCATAGAGAAAAAAAGCATACTTCTCTCTAATTGTAGTTGTCAAGTGAACTTGAATGTGGAAAGATAGAGACTGTATCTCTCAACTTCTTCAAACCAAACTATTTGGGATAGCATATAGTCTATCTCTGAGAGTGTGCTTTTAGAGAACTATGGTTAGAGCTAAATAATTTTTTCTAATCATCAAAATTGATGATACCCCATATCATGTACTTGACTGAGTATCCCATTTATAAAATTTCCACTTAAAATCCTTGAGCTTTTAAAGTGTAATTGCAGCAGAAATATTTTACTGTTGTTTATTTTTGCTGTGAGTGCTCCAAAATCCATCAGTTGCTCTTGAAAGAGTAAAATGATATCATAGGCAATATTTTTCAAAGGTAGTAGGCAGAAAACTAAAAAGTACACAGCATGCAATAGGTTGTACATACAAAAGCAAGTATTTTCCAAATATAACAATTTATGGGGAAAAGCTTCATTTGAACTGTTCAAAAACATTTTACTTTGCTTTAAGAAGTGTGCCACCTGTTGTTACAAATAGTAGGATGTATTCCTTAAAATCACAAATGTATGTAAAACATTTTCTTACTATACTGAACTTACACGTGGACAGTTTACCTGAGCAGATGCTTTTATAGAGACTTATGCACATTCTCTGGGATTATGTTGGTATGAAGTAGAACTAAGGAGGAAAATACACAACCACCCAGAAACCAGTAGAATCTTCAGATTGTTTATTATTGATAATAGTTCCATGGCAATGTATATGTAGAAAGTAAACTGGAAATGGTATTGCCACCCAGAATCATCTCTTTTGAAATGAGGTTCCATTCTCCTGAGTCCAGATAGTCTTTGCTATACTTTTTAGATATCTTAAGCCAAGCATAGAAAAGTTTTTTTTTTCCTGTTTAATATCCGCATTGGACCAGTGGTTCTGTGGCTGACATGAAAATTGGTTGTTGAGGGATATTTCAGCCTTCTAGCAGTCAGCAATTACAAAAAATGTAAGCACCAATCCTGAAGGAATCACCTGCAGAAAACTTGGACTGGTATTTGGAACTAAGAAGAAAATCTGGATCTTGGCCAAGACAAAAGGTCACCAGCCCCAGCCTGCACAGTGTGGTATGTCATGCTGGCCACAATAAAACTGAAAGAGACTGAGGACTCTCCACAGGGTGGAAAATGAGGCATGGAAGCTTTGATTAGTGAGCTGTTAGGCACGCAGACATTAATTTTGAAGCATTCTCATCCCCAAGCTGAGTAATAATGCTTGTAATATTATGGGATTGTTTGGCTACTGCAAGAAATTCAGAAGACTGAATAAAGAGTCTTTGTTGGGCTCTGAGTGTCTATAATGAGACTGTTAAATTCCACCTTCCTTCTCGTCATCCATATCTTCCCTCCCCCACCCCCTGCTTAATTCTTACCCACTGTGTACAGAGAGGCAAACACAAATATATATATTCTTTAGTATATTTGTCAATAAAGCAGAAAAGAAAGGGGAAAACAACTCCAAGTAGAGAATTTTCCATATCCCATCTCACCTCTGTCTTATAGGTAGGCAGGAAAATAGAACAGGAAACCCCCAATCCAAAATGGCAGCCACCTGCTCTCCCCAATTTTGCATACTGCCTCCTTTCAGAGGAACTGACTTATGCATCTGGTTATCAGGCCTTCTAGGTGCAAGCCCACCTTTAAGTTACTACTTTCAGCAGTGTTACTTTTTCATATTAGAAAAATTCCAGGTTGACAACTGCCAGCATCTCAAAATGATCAGACACTAAAAAAACACAACCTGCCTCATGAAGAATGAAGGTTCTGGAGGTCTAGTGAATAGCACAGAAACACCTAGGTCTGGGTGCTACTGTTTTAGTTGACTACTTTCCCCCATTGGGCTAATGGTGTTTCCATACCTCACAGTGATGTTTTAAGGACTAGCTCTAGAAGTAGTAGCAGTTACCATATATGTAATCCTATCATGCTTGTTGTTTTCTGTAGTATGATTTGGTGTTAGTAGAGTGCTTTTTTATTGTTCTTTATCATATGTGATGGCAGCCAGGCAAGGACTCAAGTAAACACAGTAAAGCTGTGGCTCAGTTGCTTACTTTCCACAGTATGCTGCTGGAAAGAACCTTTGCTGATGGAACTGAAGGTGCTACCTTTAACAAGAAGCCACTGTGCCTATCTGAGGCTCCTGTGGCCATTTTTCACTTGATTTTTAGACAATTCATGAGTTTCCCCTTACCTCCATTCTGCTGGACCACTGCCAAGCACCCAGATTTTAACCTCAGGCCCTATCACTAAGCTGAAGGTAATAGCTGGTCAATAAAAGTTGAGTAAACAAGAGCCCCATTTCTGCCTCCCAAGAAGCCAGCCAGCCCTTCCTGAAACAGACTAGGAGACTAGAGTCAGATGGGTTTTTTCCCCTATTCCTAAAGTCAAGGTGGCTCTGTTTTCACGAACATACACATACTTGATTCTTTTGCAAAGAGGAAGGCAAAATCTAACAACTACTGACTACTTCTCTTGTTTCCTATTGAAGTTAGGATGATGGAAGAAAGTGGATCAGGCTTTACTTCTTACTTCCAGCCATCATAATTCCACACTCCTCTACTTCTCACTCACACCATATGCTTCCCTCTCCACCAGGTGTGAGGCCCCATTCTTCTGCCAAGCCATACTCAAATTTTGCATTGGCATAAGAGGAGAGGCACTTAGAATTTGAAATAGCTTGCTATGCTATCTCTGTCCCAGAACCTCCATGTTAAACCAGTTTCAACCCTGGCCAGGTGGCTGTTATTGCAGCATCATTCCATGTACCAAAACATTGGATGTTTCATTCCCAGTCAGGGTTGCAGGTTTGATTCCTTCTCAGGACACGTACCAGAGGCAACTGATCAATATTTCTCTCTCAAATTAATAAACATACAAATTTTTTTAAAAACCAGTTTCATTCTAGTGGATGCAGAGTCCATAAGTCCAGAGGTAGTCAAATATGAGAGTCAGAAGCACTCTCCATGCCTTGCCTGGAGCTTGCATTTTCAACCACCCTCCTTCTCCAGTCTTAAACAAGACACACACACACACACACACACACACACACACACACACACCTTCTCTGTATCTATCTCCATGGCATCTCTCCTTCTTTTTTGAAAGATTTTATCTTTAGACAGAGGGGAAGGGAGAGAAAAAGAGGAGAGAAACATCAATGTGTGGTTGCCTCTCACATGCCCTCTGCTGGAGACCTGGCCCGCCACCCAGGCATGTGTCCTAACTGGGAATTGAACCAGTGATCCTTTGGTTCCCAGGCTGATGCTCAATCCATTGAGCCACACCAGCCACAGTTTCTCTCTCCTTCTTCTTACTCAGCAACATTCTGGAGAAAAGCCAAGAAAGGATTGCAGGAGGGAGGGAAGTTCCCCTCTTTGGGACAGAATTTTAATCTCCAGGCCAGCAAGAGTTTCCCTAAGGTGGATAGAAAGTCTAACATGTTTTATTTTTAACAATTTTCTATTTGTTTGAATGTTGCATATTTCTGCTAGTAGGTTTTCCTTTAATAAAACCATTAATACACCAATGGTATTTTCTTATTTACAACAGACTGACAGAATTAATGCTGTTAACATTGGGCCTCTTTTTATTTTTCTTTTTTCTTTTTTTTTTCCCCTCTCATTTGCTTTCCAGGTCATCCTGACCTGTTCAGCTTAGACTGTTTCACATTTGTTTTTTTATGTCAGTTTAAATGTAATTGTAAAAGCATGTATGCTCTAAATTCATGAAGTTACTTTTTCCAGTGGAAAAGCTTGGTGTGCAAAAGCATTTCCAAGCTTTTTGGTAATGATCTTATGCCCCTCACTCAGGATGGCATCTGGACAATAAGCCCCTTTCTTCTGGCTCAGTAATCAGAGGGAGACTTGAAAATAGTTTCTGTCGGATCCTGTACTTTGGCAAGGATATGCAACATTGCATATGATTCTATTATTAATTATATTACTCCTTCATGAACTAACAACCATTAGACTAAATAATCCAACAGAAACCTTGAGAGATAAAATTTGATATTCTATTCCCTAGCTATTCCTTTGACTCAGAATTAAGAATGGGGGTATGTGGGGAAGATCAAGAACCCTTCTTCCCTGAGTGAGTTTAACCTACACTTATTAGTGTATACTTAGATTTGCATGTACATGTAACTAATGTCTCACTCCATACATGCCAAGGACTGGCTCTGTTCCTGGTCTCCTGTATCTTTCCTAGTTCTTCAACACTCATCTCCAACTGACCCTTCTCCCCACTAACATGCTATTCAAACTCATAAAATGGAAAGAATACTGCCCTAGAAGTCAGGGAAGCTGATTCTAGTTATTGCTCTACTACTATCTGGCTGTGTGAACTTGGGCAAGACTTAGCATTGGCCAATAGTCTACTCACCTTGTTTAAGGATTGGGTTGGTTGGGAGATCCAGAACACGCAAGATTTGAGGCCTTCAAATATTTTCTTGGCAATGTAACCTATTCTTCAAGTGAAATCTGACATTCCCAAATGTAGATACAGAATAAAGCACTTCTGCTCTGGTTTGAAATAAGGTGGTTATTGGAAGTGTATGTTCTCACCCATTTTTTTCTCTTCTCAGTGGCCCTAAAGAAACTTGTAGAACCCTTGAGGCACTACTATTATACTAGTTTGATGTCTGGAAACCCTCCCACCCTGATTATCTCCTGTAATTAATTTAAATTCCTGTGGAAATAATATGTTTCATCAGTTAGATTTTCCAGAAAGAGGTTTACCTGCTTGAGATAAAGGGGATGAAGTGGAGCAATGTAGAGCTTAGCAGCTAGCAAGAGTAAGAGACATCATTTATTGACCTGCAGAATTTCTTCTGTGTTAAGTACATAACATACATTATCTTAGGGAAAGTTACAAAACTCTGTGAGGTAGATGTTATTATCATTTTAGGATTCTGAAACCTGTCAGTTTGTCCTTCCACCTTTGGCTTCAGACCAACTTAGGCAGTTTTTCAGGATGTTCTCTAGCTAGAGATACATTCTTGGAAAATATCACAACCTTCCCAATGACATGCACTTTTACAGAATTCAGAGAACTTTAACTGAAATCTAATTTCCTTCCAATAGTAACCCTATGCAGTAGATGGGTCAGATTGTCACCATTATACAGAGAAGAAAACTGAGGTTTATGAGAAATTAAAGGTTATGTTCAAGGTCATACATCTAATAATATTGAGTAACACCACTTTTTCTTTTTTAATTTTATTTTTAAGTACATTTTATTGATTATACTGTTACAGTTGTCCCATTCCCCCCTTTACTCCTCTCTGCCCTGCACCAACCTGAATTCCAGCCCCCAACCCCCTTAGTTCATGTCCATGGGTTATACGTACAAGTTCTTTGGCTTCTCCATTTCCTATACTATTCTTAACTTCCTCCTGTCTATTCTGTACCTACCATTTAGGCTTCTTAGTCCCTGTAACTTTTCCACCATTCTCCCCTCTCCCCCTCCCATTCCAGCTGATAACCCTCCATATGACCTCCATTTCTGTGATTCTGTTCCTGTTCTAGCTGTTTGCTTAGTTTGTGTTTGTTTTTGTTTTTAGATTCAGTTGTTGATCATTGTGACTTTGTTGTTATTTTACTGTTCATAGTTTTGGTCTTATTCTTTTTCTTAGATAAGTCCCTTTACCATTTCATATACTAAGGGCTTGGTGATGATGAACTCCTTTAATGTGACCTTATCTGAGAAGCATTTTATTTGCCCTTCCATTCTAAATGATAGCTTTGCTGGATAGAGTAATCTTGGATGTAGGTCCTTACCTTGTATGACTTTAAATATGTTTTTCCAGCCTCTTCCTGCCTGCAAGGTTTCTTTGAGAAATCAGCTGATAGACTTATGGGAACTCCTTTGTAGTTAACTGTCTCCCTTTCTCTTGCTGCTTTTAAGATTCTCTCCTTATCTTTAATCTTGGGGAATGTAATTATGATGTGCTTTGGTGTGTGCTTCCTTGGGTCCAACTTCTTTAGGACTCTCGGAGCTTGCTGGGCTTCCTGGAAGTCTATTTCCTTTGCCAGATTGGGGAAATTTTCCTTCATTATTTGTTCAAATAAATTTTCAATTTCTTGCTTTCCTCTTCACATTCTGGCACCCCTATGATTCAGACGTTGGAACAATTAGAGTTGTCCCGGAGGTTCCTAAGCCTCTCTTCATTTTTTTGAATTCTTGGGTCTTCATTCTGTTCTAGTTGAAAGTTTATTTCTTCCTTCTGCTCCAGATTGTTGATTTGGGTCCCAGTTTCCTTCCCTTCACTGTTGGCTTCCTGTCTATTTTTCTTTATTTCACTTTGCATAGCCTTCAATTTTCCCTCTATTTTGTGACCATACTCAGCCATTTCTGTCAGCATCCTGATTACCAGTGTTCTGAAGCCTGCATCTGATAGGTTGGCTATCTTGTCATCACTTAGTTCTATTTTTGGAGTTTTGATATGTTCTTTCATTGGGCAATATATATATATTTTTTGCCTTGGTGTTCCTGTTATGTTGTAAGAGGTGGAACCTTAGGTATTTGTTAGGGCGTGGCAGCCCACGTCACTGCGTTTTGGCATAGTCTGAATGAATGTTGCTTCTTTAACTCCTTGGTTGTTGGACTTCCATACAGTTCGCTTCTCTGGCAGTTCTGGTTATTTTTTTAAATTTGTTGTCATTCTTTTGGTTGTGCGAGGAGGCAAAGTGTATCTACCTATGCCTCCATCTTGGCTGGACACAATTTTGGGATTTTTGACATTAATCCAACCTTTCCAGTCAAAGGCAGGGAGGCTAAGAAAAGAGAGAGTGAGGTTGCTATATTATATCAGGTCTGTTTTTGACTAACTGATTTTTATTTTCTCTTAGTAACTGCCTCTCTGAGCTTCTTCTATATTTGTAGTGTCCAACATAGTAGCCACTAGCCACATGTGGCTATTTAAATTTAAATTAATTATAACTAAATAAAATTATAATTCCTTAGTGTCACTAGCTACATTTCAAATGCTCAAAGGCCACATGTGGCTAGAGGCTACTACATAGGACAGCACAGATATAGAACATATCCATCATCAGGAAGTTCTATGAAATAATGTTGTGAATCTCAACTTGTCTCTGGGGCAACTATCCCATTTGTCATGCCCTACTCATGCTATTGGTAAAAAAGAAAAGCAGCCAAAGAATTTTACACAGATGAATTTATGAGTTTTTCTAAAAGTTGGAGGAGCACACCGAGTAATTGGTGGTGGTACAGTTAGTGAGGTATATTCTGTCACTTTGACTGTACCACTAGTAACTCAGCTCTCAGTGAGGCGATGAGTTGTGGACCTAAACAAACTCATTACAAGCAATACCAGTATGTTCAGAGACTGTGGGGAGAATCCACCAACATGAAATAATTCCTTTTCTATGCATAGTGCTAATGAGAGCTTGGCTGGTATTTTCACATTCTCCTCTTCCAGACCTATGTGCCGTCTGCTTAAGGAAGAGAAGCTACATTCCCACTTGCCTCCAGGACCTGGGTAATGTGTTATTCTTGTGGCCACCGTAGCTCAAACGGCACCAGGTGCTCTGGCCTCTCTGCCTGACGAGGGTAATTGTATTGAACATAAATGAAATCAGATTCCATTCGTTCTACTGGGGGATCCTCTGTTCTCTCTCTGCAGCAAAGGCCAGCATGTCGCTAGACGACTTCAAATGCTGGACAATGAGGCTTGCTATTCTTAGCTGTTACTCAATGCCCAAGACCTTGTTTTCTTCTATGAAGGCCAGCCCCACACCCCTCCTGCCTCCTGCACCTGAGCCCCAGAGTCAAATCTAACTTTTTCATGTGATGTACAGGCCTGCTGGCCCCTATGTTATGGCAGAGACCCATTAGTTTACTTAAATTGAGTGGTGAGGCCAGGAAAAAGGAGATGGTAAAGGTGGATAATTCTAATAGTGTGTGAATTAGTTTGCATCTCTTCCCTCTCTTTCAATCTCATGTCAGAGCAGTGATGAGAAAGGGCCACTGTCAAGGTATTTCCATATTCCTACTGGCTCTTTAGGGGATTGAAGTACCTGACATGATGCTTGGATCCTATGGGGAATTCACTTTTCAGCCTGGGAACATTAGACCCCAGTGAGGGCTGCCTCTACAGCACCAGAGAAATAGTTTTCAAACTTGGATTCATGATGCATCCTTAGGGAGAGATACATGTTATTAATCTGTAGCTATTATTGCCACTGTGACTTTTAGGCTCTGTTGTAGCCCCATTCCTTGCCACCTCAAGATAGAGACTTTCTCATCCATGGGAAGGAGACAGGCAGGTGAAGTGAAGTTTCCCTTGTCTTAGAAAGTTTGAGTCTCTCTCTCTAAGGTCAAGGGTGCTCATCTTCCTCATGTGGAGCTCAAAAGAATCACTTTCTGTGGTAGGTCGATTTCTAAGATGGCCCCCAAGTTTCCCATCCCCTGGTGTGCAGACACCTTCTTTCAGTTATTTAGTCAAATGCTAATCTATGTGCTGTTGTAAAAGAATTGGGAAGATGTGATTAAGGCCACAATTCAGTTGAATATTAAGGGTTCTTATCCTTCATAGGCTTGACCTAATCACATGAACCTTTAAGAGGAACTGGGCTCTTTCTGGAAAGATATTCATGGAGCAGGGGGATTTAACATAAGGAAGATTTTCTGTTGTTGGCTCTGAAGGTAGTGGTCCACATGGCAAGAAATGAGGGCAGCCTTGAATAGCTGAGAGCAACTTCTCACTGAAAGCCAGAAGGAAACAGGATCCTTAATCTTACAGGTGCAAGAAACTGAACCTTGCCATAATCACATGAGCTTGGAAGAGGGCACTGAGCTCCAATTAGAATGCAGCCTGGCTAATACCTTGATTTCATCCTTCTGAGATACTAAGCTGAGAATCTAGTTATGCTATGTCAAATTTTGACTTACAGAACTATGAGCTGATAAATGGGTACTGTTTGAAGCTGCTAAATTTGTGGTGACTTGTTAGTCAGCAATAGAAAACTAATAGTTTCCTTTATAGAAGTGTGGTTTAGGGCAAGATAATAGGCTTTGGAATCAGAAGATCTTGGGTTCAAGTCCCAGCTCTGTTATTTAAATAGCTTAATAACTCTGAGCCCTTTGCTTAGCTTCTCTGAGATCTAGTTTCCTTATTTGTAAAATGGGGGTGACCCCACAATTCTTAAAATACTTTGGAGAACTAAATAAGAGAGAATGCCTAGCAGATAGTGAGCTCTCAAAATGGTTTCTCCACTATCCATCCATTTCTAAAGAGTAGACAGTGAATGACTTGGAGGTGACCTAATTCAGGCATGGGGGAAGGGGGAGAGCAAGATTAATTGAGAACCAGATAGAGTAGAGAAGGGAAGGGAAAAGTAAAAATTATGAAATGAAAGGCAGTAATAGAGTTTCTTCTGGACATAGCTGCCTATAAAAATGAATTCAGATCATGAGTGTAATTCCAAATATTACATAAACATAAAGGTATATATGGTGCAGGCCTGCAAAAACTTTGTGAAAACAAACTAGACTGTAATTATGTGAATGTATGTGAGTATGTGTGTGCAGATGCTTATATATTATAATGCTTACATCTAGGGTTCATGAACTCAATACTTTCAGTGGTTGGGTAGATATGTAAATGAGTAAAACTGCCTAGTGAACATAAATAGAGTGGGCTGGGGACAGTAAAAGTAATTGAAGTCCTGCGTAGGAGCAGCCTATGTCAATTTTCTAAACAACAACTGTGTTGGACAAACAGAAATCTGCAAGTGAATTTTTGCCTGGGAAAAGTCAGCATATGGTTCTCATTTAAATCATACCAGCCATCTTTCCACCCATGAGGATTAGAGTTGGGACATATCAGTCTATAGTTTAGGCTTAAAAGGTCAGAAGAACACTGAATTAGAATCCAGGGAAGCTCACTGCATGACCTCAGTATTATCTCTTTCCTTCTTTTGCTCTTAATTTCCAAATATATATATATATATATATATATATATATATATATATATATATATGTGTGTGTATATATATGTATATAAAGGATATTAGTTTTAAAAAAGACTCTGGAGCTAAACTGTCTCATATTGTAAGCCTGACTGTACTGCTTAGTAGGTATGAGAATTTGAGCAAGGCTTAGCCTTTATCTACCTCTATTTCCTTATGTGAAAATTGGGGATAATATTATTATTTAATTAATGAGGATATCAACAAGGAATATTGACACTATGGTGGCCTCTGAAAGTACAAGAAAGATTCTATACCACCTGAAGGGCTTTCCAAGACTGAAGCATAGCAAAAAATGCACTGAACTTAAAGAAACAAAGTGTGATGATGACATCAATGTTCTAAAATATTATTCACAATAAAGAAAAGGTGGTAGGGACTTCCGGCCAAGATGGATGCATAGGTAGATACACTGTGCCTCCTCGCACAACCAAAAGAAGAACAACAGAAAATTAAACAAACAAGCAGAACTGATAGAAAATCAAACTGCATGGAGGTCCTACAACCAAGGAGTTGAAGAAACATTCATCCAGACCAGTAGGAGGGGCAGAGATGGGTAGCCAGGTGGAGAGGACTCACAGCAAGTCAGCAGCTGGAGGACCAGAGTGGGTGAGGTGGTGGCTGGTGGAGCGGCCATCCCACATTTGCATGCAGATAAAACAGGAGGAATAGCTGGGAAGCAAGACAGACTGTGCAACCCAGGGTGCCATTAAGGTGAAATAAAGCCTCAAAACCTCTGCCTGAAAAAACTTGTGGGGTTTGCAGCAGCAGGAGAAACTCCCAGCTTCACAGGAGAGTTTGTTAGAGAGACCCACAGGGCCCTAGAACATACACAAAACCACCCACCTGGAAATCTGTACCAGAAGGGCCCAATTTGCTTGTGGGTAGCAGGGGAAGTGACTGAAAGCCTGCCAAGAGCTGAGCAAGCTGCATTGTTCCCTCTTGGACCCCTCCCCAACATATAGTGCCACAATGCAGAGACATGGGTTGCTCAGCCCTGGCAAACACCTAAGGCTCTACCCCTTACTACATAACAGGTGCACAAAGACAAAAGAATATGGCTGAAATGAAAGAACAGATCAAAAGTCCAGAAAAAATACAACTAAGTGATGACAAGATACCAACCTATCAGATGCAAGGTTCAAAACACTGGTAATCAGGATGCTGACAGAAAAGGATGAGTATGGTCGCAAAATAAAGGAAAAAGTGAAGGGTATGAAAAGTGAAATGAAGGAAAATGCACAGGGAACCAACAGTGAAGGGAAGGAAACCAGGGCTCAAATCAACAATTTGGAGCAGAAGGAAGAAATAAACATTCAACCAGAAGAGGATGAAGAAACAAGAATTCAAAAAAAAAAAAAATGAGGACAGGCTTAGGAACCTCCAGGACAACTTTAAACATTTCAAACATCCGAATCTTAAGGTTGCCAGAAGGAGAAGAGGAAGAGCAAGAAATTGAAAACTTGTTTGAACAAATAATGAAGGAGAACTTCCCCAAGATGGCAAAGGAAATAGACTTCCAGGAATTCCAGGAAGCTCAGAGAGTCCCAAAGAAGGTGGACCCAAGGAGGAACACACCAAGGCACATCATCATTACATTAGCCAAGATTAAAATGAAGGAGAGGATTCTAGAAGCAGCAAGGGATAAAGGCAGAGTCACCTACAAAGGAGTTCCCATCAGACTGTCAGCTGATTTCTCAAAAGAGACCTTACAGGCAAGAAGGGGCTGGAAAGAGGTATTCCAAGTCATGAAAGGCAAGGACCTACATCCAAGATTGCTCTATTCAGTGAAGCTGTCATTTAGAATGGAAGGGCAGATAAAGTGCTCTTCAGATAATGTAAACTTAAAGAACTTCATCATCACCAAGCCCTTAGTATATGAAATGGTAAAGGGACTTATCTAAGAAAAAGATCAAAAGTACAAACAGTAAAATGGCAACAAACTCACACCTATCAACAACTGAACCTAAAACAAAAATAAACACAAACTAAGCAAACAACTAGAACAGGAACAGAATCACAGAAATGGAGATCATATGGAGGGTTATCAGTGGAGAGGGGGAGGTGGAGAATGGTGAAGAAGTTACAGGGACTAAGAAGCCTAAATGGTAGGTACAAAATGGACAGGGGGGAAGTTAAGAATAATATGGGAAATGGAGAAGCCAAAGAACTTACATGTACAATCCATGGACATGAACTAAGGGCAGGAAATGCTGGTGGGTTGGAGGGTGCAGGGCAGAGGGGGACAAAGGGGAAGAAAAAATAGGACAACTGTCATAGCATAAGCAATAAAATATATTTAAAAAATAAAACTTAAACACAAGCAAGCAAAAAAAAAAAAGTCCCAAAATTGTGACTAGGACTAAATTCCACTTTGGTATACAGATGAGTTTCAGGAAAGTATTTAAATATTATATGAATGCCATCTAGGGTATGTGTGAGTGTGTATGTACGTACAAGTACATTGCAGGGGCAAGAAGGCAATAAAGCATTCACTCCAGTTCACGAGTGTTCCCACCATTCACAAACACATACCCACCACTGTATACCTGTGTAGATCTTGAAGGTATATTGAATCTGTGACCCTCTGGATGAATTGATTTCTAAGGACCCTTCCTCTTTTGTCATGCTGTGAATATATAGGCCACTATATGCCCCAAACCTATTTCTAATTTGAACACATAACTAGAGTATTCTCATAGCCTCCTGCCTGTGCACTTCTATATTTGATGCTAATTAATGAATTTTGGAGTAAAAGGTGAGGGTGAAAGGCAGAAAAGACATAACCCAGCCCCATTCTTCAACTGTGTCATTTAGGCTCAGGGCTTCAGACACCTTGGAGTGGAAGCATGATAGTAGAAAGAACATGGTTGTTGTAGTCAGCAGACCAGGTTCAGATTATGAAGTTCAGATTTTTACTAGCTGTGTTAACCTTAGTTAACTTACTTGCAAAAAAAGGGGGGTTTGGAAATGTTCTTAACCTTCGAAGATTATTGTAGAATTAAATGATGTAATGTGTTCATGGAGTGAGATGCATAAAAGGCCCTGAAAAAAATAGTTATCTTTATTTCTTGTTGTTTCTCAGGCATAGGGCTAATTGTGCCTCAGTCCTCTCCCAGGCTTGAAGAGGACTAAATGGTCCAGCAAGTACTGATCTCAAGGCCAGAAAGTGCCAATAATGAGGACTAGGGGGTCTATCTCTAGAATCAGTACCAAGGCAGCAGATCCAGTAGGCACTACAGCCTGTAAAGCTGTCTACAAGAACTCATGTCAGCAATAGGTCATCTTGCACTCTGGATTGATTTTCCATACTCCTTTGTTATTTTACCCTGAGTTTATTCTATGCTCCTCTTCAACCACCAACTCCACCATTTTTTCCTCCTCTTGCCTAGTTGTTGATCCAAACATGTGATCCATTCTTGCATTGAGTTGCACTATGATTGTAGTTTGCACTGAAGGAATTATTTTTCTAGTTACATACTTGCAAGTTAGTTTCAGGTAAGTACCTTTTCCCATAGGAGCCAGAAAGAGATCAGCAGTAGGTTTTGTTGTATTTATCCATTTAAATTTGGCAATCCAGTTCTTTCTTTGTTTTATACCTTTTTGAATGTATTGTTATTATTTTAAAGGGATTAGAGATAAAGTGGTTTATGATCTGCCCCAGTGCATCTGCCCACACTAGGCCCCAGAGTTATGACCTGTTCAATTATTTATATGTGTGCCAATATAAATGCTAGGGAATTAAGCATTAGGATGCCCAAGGACCTCTAAATTGAGTGCGTGTAACCATGGGGCGGGTGAGGATGGTTTATAAAGTTTGAGTTTTGGATTATTGTTGTTTTTAATAATGTTATTTTTATCATTCTCTCTAGTGGCTGCCTCCTAGCATGGTTCCTATTTTACAGACATATTAGAGGCAAGAAAATTCTATTATTTCTTTGTGACTATTGGAGATCTCAGCCCTTCAGCTTCCCCTTGACCCCTTTGCTAAAAAAGAAAATCAATATGTGTTGCAGTGCATATTCACTATAGATGTAATGTCTGACAATATCTGAGGCTGTTTTAGAGTTTAAAGGGAAATTCTGCAACACCAGAAAATTCCTATTTCTTTTGCAAAAAAAATGTGCTGATAGAATTTGGTAGTCTGAAGATGGGAAGAGACATTCAAGGCCATTTAAAAACTCATTCCCATCTGATGCTTCAGTTTGAATTCTTAACCATTGTGCATCTACTCTCTGCTTGATCATCTCTAATAAATAACAGGAGTGCCTAGCAACCTTCCCATCTTCAGAGACCTTTAACTATAAAAGTGTGTGTGTGTGTGTGTGTGTGTGTGTGTGTGTGTGTGTGTGTGTGTGGAGAGAGAGAGAGAGAGAGAGACAGAGACAGAGAGAGAGAGAGACAGAGAGAGAGACAGAGGGAGAGAGAACTAATTCCAAGTCACTATATTTTTGGTACCCCTAGGGACTTAAAATATATATCTAGTTCTTCTAGACTTATGTGTGCCTTTTTATTCTCTTGACCTAGAAATCTAGATGTGCTAGACATAGACAAAGTACATCACTCTTTTGATTTAAAACATTCTGTATTTGCCTATTATCTGTAAGGTAAAGCCCAAACTTCTTTTTTTTTAAGATTTTATTTATTTATTTTTAGAGAGGGGAAGGGAGGGAGAAAGAGAGAGAAAAAGAGAAACATCAATGCATGGTTGCCTCTCATGTGGCTCCCACTGGGGTCCTGGCCCACAACCTAGGCATGTGCCCTGACTGGGAATTGAACCAGCCACCCTTTGGTTTGCAACCTAAACTCAATCCACTAAGCTACACCAGCCAGAGCTCTTTTTTTAATTATATTTTATTGATTATGCTATTACAGTTGTCCTGATTTTCCCCCTTTGCCCCCCTCCATGCGGAACCCCCCACTCCCTCAGGCAGTTCCCACGCTTTTGTTCATGTTCATGGGTCACCCATATAAGTTCTTTGGCCACTCCATTTCCTATACTGTACTTTACATCACCATGGCTATTTGGTAACTACCTATCTGTACTTTTTTAATTCATTTTTTATTGTTGTTCAAGTACAGTTATCTCCATTTTCCCTTCACCACTCCCCACCCCCATCCCCACCATCCACCCTCGATCCTACCACCCTTTGGCTTTGTCCATGGGTCCTTTATATATGTTCCTTGAAAACGCTTCCCCCTTTTCCCCCATTAGCCCCCTCCTCCCTCCCCCCTCTAGTTTCTGTCAGTTTGTTCTTCATTTCAATGTCTCTGGTTATATTTTGCTTGCTTTTTTGTTTTGTTGATTAGGTTCCACTTATAGGTGAGATCATGTGGTATTTGTCTTTCACCACCTGGCTTACTTCACTTAGCATAATGCTCTTGAAATCCATCCATGCTGTTGCAAGGGTTAAGAATTCCTTCTTTCATTCTGCTGTATAGCATTCCACTGTGTAAATGTACCATCATTTTTTTTTAATTTTCTTTCTTTTTAAAGATTTTATTTATTTATTTTAGATAGAGGGGAAGGGAGGGGAAAAGATAGGGAGGGAAACATCAATGTGTGGTTGCCTCTCACATGCCCCCTACTGGGGACCTGACCTGGCCTGCAACCCAGGGATGTGCCCTGACTGGGAATAGAACCATCAACCCTGTGGTTTGCAGGCCAGCTCTCAATCCACAGAATGACACCAGCCAGGGCTCTACCATAGTTTTTTGATCCACTCATTTACTGATGGGCTCTAAGGTTGCTTCCAACACTTGGCTATTGTAAATGATGCTGCTATGAACATAGGGGGGCATAGGTTCTTTTGAATTGGTGTTTCAGGGTTCTCAGGGTAAAATCCCAGCAGTGGAATTGACAAGTCAAAAGGCAGTTCCATTTTTAGTTTTATGAGGAAATTCCATACCATTTTCCATAGTGGCTGCACCATCTGAATTCCCACCAACAAAGTACTAGGGTTCCCTTTTCTCCACAACCTCAACAGCACTTGTTGTTTGTTGCTTTGTTTATAATGGCCATTCTGACTGGTGTGAAGTACTATCTCATTGTGGTTTTAATTTACACCTCTGTGATGGCTAGTGATGCTGAGCATCCTTTCATATGTCTATGGGCTCTATGGGTTCTTAATCCCCTCACCTTTTTACCCATTCCCCCACACCTAACTCCCATCTGGAAATCATCAAAATGCTCTCTGTATCTATGAGTCTGTGTCTGTTCTTCTTGTTTGCTTAGTTTTTTTTTTTTTTTTAGATTCAATCATTGATAGATATATATTTTGGCCATTTTATTATTCATAATTTTGATCTTCTCCTTCTTCTTCCTCCTCCTCCTCCTCCTCTTCTTCTTAAATAAGTCCCTTTAACATTTCATATAATAATAATTTGGTGATGATAAATTCCTTTAGTTTTTTCTTGTCTGGGAAGCTATTTATCTGCCATTCGCTACTACACGATAGCTTTGCAGGGTAGAGCAATCTTGGCTGTAGGTCACACTTTTCATGACTTTGAATATTTCTTGCCAATCCCTTCTAGTCTGCAAAATTTCCTTGGAGAAATCAGCTAACAGTATAGTGCAAACTCCCCTGTAGTTAACTCTCTGCTTTTCTCTTTCTGCTTTTAAGATTCTTTATCTTTAACTTGGCTTTTTAATTGTGATGTGTCTTGGAGTAAGCCTCTTTGCATCCATCTTGTTTGGGACTCTCTTGCTTCCTTGACTTGCCTGTCTATTTCCTTCACCAAGTTAGGGAAGTTTTCTTTCATTATTTTTTCAAATAGATTTCCAATTTCTTGCTCTTTCTCTTCTCCTTCTGGCACCCCTATGATGTGAATGTTGGACCACTTGACATTGTCCCAGAGGCTGCTTAATTTCCTCATTTTTTGGACTCTTTTTTCCTCTTGTTGTTCTTGATTGGTTGTGTTTTACTTCCTTATGTTTCAGATCATTTATTTGATTCTCAGCTTCACTCTACTGTTGTTTCCCTGTAAATTGTTCTTTATCTCAGTTAGTGTTTCTTCATTTCTGACTGGATCTTTTTAATGCTACTGAGGTCTTCACTAATTTCCTTGAGCATCCTTATAACCAGTGTTTTGAACTCTGCATCTGATAGATTATCTCCATTTTGCTTAGCTCTTTTTCTGGAATTTTGATCCATTCTTTCATTTGGGCCATGTTTCTTTGTCTCCTCATTTTGGCAGCTTCCCTGTGTTTGTTTCTATGTATTAGGAGAGCTGCTTTGACTCCATGTCTTGGTAGTGTGGCCTAATGCAGTACGTGTCCTGCAGGGTCCAGCAGTACAGCCTCCCCTGCCACCCAAGCTGGATACTCAAGGTGAACCCTTCATGTGGGCTGAGTACACCCTCCTCTTGTAGTTGAGCCTTGGTTACTGTTGGCAGATCAATTGGAGGGATTTACCCAGACCAGTCAGCTGCAAGGATTGGCTGTAACCACTGACCACCAACCTCTGCCCTCTGTGGAGGATCAACTGTGCAGGGGCAGGGTTTTGGTGCTCTGACATGGTCTCTAGCTGTGCACTGGGTGTGCTGGTGCTGGGATTTCCTAGGTTGTGCAGGCCAAGGTCAGTCCCCACCTGTGTTTTTCTCCAGGTCACCCTGCCTGAGTTATAGAACAATCTGAGATGGCTGCTGCTTGTGTTGGGCTTGGAGATTCCCAGGAGAAGGCAAGCTGTGAATCTAGGCTGGCTGTTTCTAGTGCTGGGCCTGGGACTTACTGAGTCCAGCTGTTGCTTTTTTGAGAGGATTTAGGAAGTTGTGAAGCAGGAGTCAAGACCAGCTCTATGGAAAAGTAGATTGGGTGGGCCTGTAAATTGGGTGGGGTGGCGTCTCTGGGGTTCTCCATGGCAAAGCCCAAGCTTCTTAACATGTTATATATACTCTTTAAAAAATCAGGTCTCATCTTCGTTTTCAACCTCCTAAATCACCACTGTCTCTCTCTCCACACATGCCATATATACTCTAGCCACCCTGGTTTCTATTTCCCCCAAACATTCCTTGGTGCTTTTGTTTATGTTTTTTCCACTCTTCTCTGCCTGGTGAAACCCTCACTATTTTTCAAGGTCCAGGTCAAATGTTATCATAAAGCCTTTCTTGACCCCACCTTTGCAGATAGATTATTGTCTTTTTTGTTAATACTTTTGTTGTAACATTTACTGGTTTGCCATTTTAACTGCTTATGGATAGTAATTTTTCCTGTACCAGACAGGGTTATGTCCTATGTCCTTTTTGTTACCCAGAAGAAAAGGCTTAACTTTGAATGTCAGTTGAATGAATGAATGAATTGTAACTATATTAGTAAATGATTCAATTGAAGGTTCAAGGTATGAATACTGAAGACTGCATTGATGCAGAGCCTAATCCAAGGATATATTAGGTCTGTCTGGCAAGGGAACTGGGTAGAAAGCAAGACATGAAATTTGAGTTTAGTAGGGATTTGGGATGATGGATCATTCAACCAGGGTAAAACTGAGCATTCATCCTTAAGGAGTTTAGAATCTCTGAACAGACATAATGAACATCCTTATTTTCTTAGCTCAGATAGGTTTTCTAACAGGGTAGCTGTGCTGTGTGTTTTGGCCACTGATAATAAATCCAAGATTCCATTTCTTCCCAATAGCTCGGAAACTGAAGAAACTTGGTAATCTGAAACTACAGGAGGAAGGAGATATTTCCAGCGCCAACAGCCCCACTGAGGAGCCAACCCAGAAGCTGGCAGTGTCACATATTGAAGGCTATGAGTGTCAGCCTATCTTTCTGAATGTCCTGGAAGCCATTGAACCAGGCGTGGTGTGTGCTGGACATGACAACAACCAGCCGGACTCCTTCGCAGCCTTGCTGTCTAGCCTCAATGAACTGGGTGAAAGACAGCTTGTACATGTGGTAAAGTGGGCCAAGGCCTTGCCTGGTAAGGAAAACAAAGTAGGGGTGTGGAATAAGGGCAATAATATTTAGTGAATATCCCTATAAGCCAGGCAGATACCATGTCTGGTCCTTCCCTGCTAATTAACTCATGCAATTCTCACCATTACCCTATGGGAGTAGAGAATGCTATAATCCCCACTTTAAAAATAAGGAAACTCAGAAATCAGTGAGTAGAGCAGCATTATACAGTGTCCCATATACCTTGTATCAGCACACAGCGATCATGTTTAATCCACAGATAGAGTGTGAAAAAATTTCCCATAATCACAGATCATAGAGACATAACCTTTATATACCTTAAGATGCTCTTCTCCATATGCAAACATATGCTCACCCCAAAGATAATTTTGAGCCTGACTGATATTCTGTCTTCAATATTACTTTTCAGAGCCATATCATGAGAATATTTATGAGATGGTATGTACAAATAACATGTGGTTGGGAGTCTGAGCACTTGGGTTCTAGTCTTAGTTCTGCTTCTAAATCATTGTGTGGCCCTTTCCCTTTCTGGGTCTCAGTTTCTCCATCTGGATCATGTGTGAAGAGTGGTTTGGACTAAATTGATGTTTTTCAAACTTTGCTGTAAGGAACTTCAGTGTTCTTTTAAAAACTTAAGGAATCATAGAAGAAGGAAATATTCAGTGAATTCCATGGTAATCAAAGAAATACAAAATTTTTGTCTAATTTCCACTTGAATACTTCCAGTGATGGAGAATTCACTTTCTCCCTTGGCCATCTGTTATTGGAACAAGACTGATTATTAAAATATTAGAGTTCAATGATCCTCTGTGCAAGTAGTCACAGACTTTTCTTTAGCAACCAAACTTTTTATTTCTCAAAACTTTCTATTTCTCAAAACATCTTGCACAGATGCAAATGGAGCAGTTGATTTAAAACTAATGACTCTTCCTCACTACACCCAGAGAAGCCTTGAGTTACTATTTCAAAATCTTAGGACTCCAAGGATTACAGTTTGGAAACCAGCGAAACATAAGCTCTGCAAGAGTTCTCCTAATGCCAAAATTCTATGATTCAAAGATTCTTTTGAAACATCGACAACCAATCCAATCCTTATGTAATGAAGGATCAACATGCCTCCTAATAATAATTGCCATTCAGGTGGAAATTTATAGAAAACAGAGCAGTCTCATGTGTATTACCCAATTTGATCCTCATAAAAATCCCATAAAGTATGGATTCTCCCTCCACCACCCATTTTACAGATAAAAGACAGTGAAGCCTTGAGAAGTGATATGCTTGGCCTACAAGTACACAGCAGGGCCAGAACTTGCGCCCAGGTCCACCTCCTGATTCCAAATCCCTTCCTCATCCCACTTCATCCATAGTCCATTTAGTGCTCCTGTAGTTTTGTAACACTGGGCTTCACAGTGAGAGGCCAAGGCCTTACCCAAGACCACCTGGATCATCATATAAACTAACTGCATTTGAAGACATTGCATGTTAGTCGCCAAATTCCTATTTTGTCTTTGCAACTCACAAGGCCCAGTCACAGCCACCAGACCATCCCTAATACCTTCCCAGCTTGTGAAGCTGGAAGCTGAGTTTGACTAGCCAATAAGATCACTGGCAAGAAGGCTCAAGGACACTGGCTGTGTATACACTGTGCCAAAACAGAGTATTCACACAAAGAGGAAAAATACAAAAAATAAAAACTGTGGTACATTTACACAATGGAATACTATATGCAGCAGAAAGAAAGAAGGAACTCCTACCCTTCACGACAGCATGGAGGGAACTAGAGAGTATTATGCTATGTGAAATAAGCCAGGTGGCAAAAGATAAATACCATATGATCTCACTTGAGTGTAATCTAATGAACAAAACAAACAAAACAGCAAAATAGAACCAGACACATGGAAATAAGGACCAAACTGGCAGGGACCAGAGGGATGGGGGAGAAGGAAAATGGGGAAAAGAAGGGGAAGGTTCAAGGAACATGTATAAAGGACTCATGGTAATGGACAATGGTGGGATTGACTGTGAGAGTGGAGGGTGGGCAGGGCAGGGGAGAGCAATGGGAGAAAAATGGAGATAACTGTAAGAGAATAACAATTTTAAAAAGAGAAAATTATCTTAATTCTCACTTACTTAGCTGGTTGTCATTTGTGTAACAGAGATTCAGTTTAATCTTTCCAAGCAGTTGCCAAACACCTAAATTATCCCATTTTATCAGATACAGAACCTTGTCCTATGTATGATTCCACTTAATCCTCATAGCAATCCTATGAATCATAGGGACTGTTATTTCCATTTCGAATGACTAGGCTCAGAGAGGTTAACTAAGTTATTCGATTTGGTTACTTAACAAATGGAGCTAAAACTTAGGCTCACACCCTCTGATTTCTAATTTGGTGGCCTTAAAAATAATGTAGTACAAATCATTTTGGCAGAATTTATATGACTAGGAGTCACTCATTTTCCTTAACCCAACCCCCAGGATAGGAAATCCTCTCCAACATTAACAAGTCTGCAAGACAATATCAGTTCGCCATCTAGTTTATCCAATGAAATAATATGTGACCCTAAGTCATTTAAAAGAATAGTTTCAATAGGCCAATTACCAGCTCATAAGACCTGTTATTTATATTATCAATAATCACCTAGTAGTTCAAGTTATTTGCTCATTCAACAGATTGAGTTCTTGTCCTGTACTAGGTGCTATACTGGGCACCTACTCAGATAAATTTTGTTGTAAGCTTTCTGTGACATATGTAAAGTGGTGATATATGTAAATTGCCTAGTAGAGTACCTAGTACATTAACAAATAATAACTATTGATTGAGGGTGGGTGAGTAGATAATGTGTATTCAGTATATTTATAATCAGGTGTATCTGGTTTCAAATCTTAGCTATACACTAGTTGTTTGACCTTGATCAAATCACATGCCTACATGTGCTTCTGTTTCCTCATTTGTAGAGGTGGTAGAACAATCTCTACTTTGCAAATTGTTATGAACATAGAAATTATGTATAAAGAGCACATAGTACAGTATCTGAAACAGTAGATGCTCTGTAAATGGTTGGTCATTACAGTGAGGCTTGAGTGCTAAGCCACTGCTTTCACTAAAGTCAATTTAAGCTGCTACCAGCCTTGCCTAATAGCCATTCATGGGTCCCAAGGATGAATTGTCTTCCTTGAAGATGTTGGCTGTCCAGTTCACTACAGCAGCATAGATTTCCTAACTGGCCTTTCTTTGGTCATGTGCTCCCTAACAAGACATGAGACTACAGGTTTGCACTCCAGATTGCTAACAAATGATGTTCATTGGATGCTAGCGAGAAAACAGAGTCTCAAAGAAACTGCCTTTGCTTTCAAACCCGTTTTGTGTGTTTAGAAATCTGAAAGTGACTCCTCTTTATTTCTTCATAACAGCTTAACACAGTGCCAAATAGGTGTTGAGTGTGTGGGTGTGGAAGGAAACCTGTAGGCTGGAACTACTGTTTCCTCAAGTCATCCCTTGATAGCTATGCTCTCTGAGCAGGCTATTTCAAAGGCTGGACATTAGAAGACAAAGTTAGGTATTAGAATCAGATCAAACTTATAGGAAAATTGGCCTACTCTTTTGCTGATGTATACACAGTAAATAGGCTTGAGTTTTAAGCTGCTCTAACTAAGGACTATTAGTGTTACAGCCAAATTAAGCTCTCCATTTTTCTCCTCTTTGTTAGTTCTCTGGCATCTCAGGGAGGAAAAATCAAGCATCAGTATAGACAGTTTCCTTGATACTTATACAGTTTAATTCTCACCCCCCCCATGTATCCTCACATTCACACACACTCACCAGCCAGGCTTTACTTGTTTCCCATTGTTTCCCACACCAGAGGTTCAGGGTTTGAGTTCTCAAGTACCCTCCTCAGGAGGTCCCTGGATGTTCCATGACTTGCCCCTGCCTTTTTTTGTCCCACTGGGAAGAGTCAGTACCAGGCATGTCGTGGGGATTCAGTGAGGAAATACTCTGGAATCTGAGGCTCTGGCTAGTCTGTCAGCATATCACTACAGGGAAGATGGAGGGCACAGGCTGGGGAGCTACAATTGCAGCCAAGGATGGTGATATGAGGGATTCTAGAATTCCTGATGTTTGATAGGCTTGGAACCTGAAACAAAAGGGAAATGGGGTGTGTGGGTGGGAAAGGAACAACCAAACAGAACAATGTGTCTACACATTGCACTTTAGGCCAGAGTCTATAGCTAAGAAAAGCTCATGAGCTCAGTAGCTCTTGAACTATGTCTTTCAGCAGTAGAGTGGAATAAACACTAGACAAGAAAATTTGAACACATCTATACTAGTACCAGTTCAGCCATATATAGAGTATATAACCTTGGGTGAATCAGTTAACCTCTCTGGCCCTCAGGTTCTTTGTTACTAAAATAAGTGTCACATCACCTACTCTGTGGGGTTCTTGTGAGGGTCAGATAAGGTTATCAACAGGAAAGTTAGAAGCATTATCAAAATTTATGGAAGCATTCCTAATGAGGTATAACAAGATAGAATTTCAGATAATCCTGGATCTGGGCGGGGAGAGAAATGGATGCTGGTAAGGGACAAGCTCTGAGATGATGGTTTAAGCATTCAACTGTTTAGAAACCTCCAGGAGAACATAACCATATCTGTCCTAACTATGTGGTATTGTAGAGGTAGCATCTGGGAAACTGTTTTCTGAGTTTAAAGAAGGTAATTTGGAGATCATCCCATTTTATGAAATGAAAAGAAATTGAGGGTCCTTAGTTCATTAATTAATATGTCTCAAATGCCTACTCAAATATCTGAACTGTGCTATGTACCAGGGAAGAAAAGATGAATAAGAGATGCTCTCTGTCTTCAAGAAGCTCCAACTCTTGTGGAGGAGACAGGTGTATATTATATATACAATTGCCATATTGTGTAATGAGTACTATAATTAAGTGGGGCTACACAAGGTTCAGTTAGAATGTAAAGAAAAATTATTAAATTTTCTGCTTAGGTGAATTAGGAAAAGCTTCGCAGAGGAGGTAGCCTTTCAGTGAAGACTTGAATGCTGAGTAGGTGTTTATCAGATGGGAAGCCTAGGGAAGGAGGAATATATTTCAGACAAAGGCAACTACCTGTACAGAGATATAGAGGCATGAGAAAGCATGTTATATTCAGAAAATTGGAAGTTTTTCAGAATATCTAGAACCTAGATTATGAGAAGACAAATGGCAAGAAATTAGTCTAAGGAGGCAGGTCATGAAGATCCTGTTTGTGTATAATAATAACAGTAGGGCAGGAATGGCAGTAGAGTCAGAAACTTAGGGCCAGGGTACTTGCTGAACCAAAAAAAATATGTAGAGAAAGTGAGAGGCAGAAAGAGGGTCAGAGAAAAGAGCCTGAAGATGGTGTGGAGAAGGCAGTGGCTGTCAAACACTTTCACCATATGCTGATATGTAATAATACCCCATTTTCAGGGTAGTTAGAGAGTCAAAAAAGATTATCACTAGAAAAGAGCTCTATAAAGTGAATAGTTTTGCTCATGTGAGAGAAATTATTATTACATTGCCTCTTCAGAAAGGCATAGAAATCATGAGCACAGGCTTTGGAGTCAGACTGCTTGGTTTTGGACCATGGCCTGCAGTTACTAACCTTATAATCTTAGACAAGTTCCTTAACCTTTCTGTGACTCACTATTACTGATTCACAGAATGAGGATAATAATAGTACTTGCTTTATTGGATTGTAGTGAAGTTTAAATGAGTTAATATAAGTAACATGCTTAGAAAGTGTGTGTTCATTGAAAGCAGTCAGTAAGTGTTACATTATTTTTTTCCAAGTGACAATATCCTTTTTGCTTCCATGATTTTCCCATTTGAGCAACTCAGTAAAGTAGAGAAGGCAAGGAATATTATTCCCACCATATAGTTTGTTTCCCCCCTCCTCCCCAGTACTGATGGCTGCTGGGGTTGCCTGAGTGCCAGAGATTCTCAGGACAGCAGAGGCCCAGACTTCACTCAGCCCATCATTGCCCAATCTAACCATTGTCTCTTCCTTATCTCTAGGCTTCCGCAACTTGCACGTGGACGACCAGATGGCAGTCATTCAGTACTCGTGGATGGGGCTTATGGTGTTTGCCATGGGCTGGCGGTCCTTTACCAATGTCAACTCTAGGATGCTCTACTTTGCCCCTGACCTCGTTTTCAATGAGTAAGTGCTGATAGGCCCAGAACTCACATAAACTCAGCTTCCTGCCCAGACCTAGTTGTTGGTAATGATGGTACTAGCAGTTGTGGTTAGACCATTTAACCTATAGGCGAGGCAGTAGAGGCTCCAGTCAGTCTGCACAATCTAAGGTGGCTTTGCCTGACCAGAAGGCTAACTGGTAAGAGATCAAGGCATTCAATACTGAGGCCATCCCTTTCCCACCCAAAACTCAACCCTGGTATTTTGGCTATGTTTCTGGCCTGCTTTGTAACTTATCTCAAAACCTCATATCAAAGTCCTTCCCCTTCACTCTGAGCAACATAGGAAATGGGCATAGAGACTTTAGTTGTGAGGGCTAAAGTTCCTTTGGTCCCTTTTGCTATACCAAGGGCTACTGCTGGTCACCATTTGTTCTGCAACTCGTTTATCTAGTATATGACAATACTAGATACTTTCTAAATTTTTTCTCATTGAGTACTCATGAAAACTTGATCTCCCCTTTTTATAGGTAATATTTTAATGAATGATAAAAATTAGGCTCAACAAAATAAAGTGGTTCACCCAAGGTGAGATAGCTAGTGCATGTTGGTGACAAATTTCAAAATATGTCTGTGTAACTCCCAGTTCTTATACTGCTTCATGGTGGTTAGTAACGGGGAGGAGATGCTCCGCCACTCTCTGACCATGTGACTATGGCCCAGACACTTATCATTTCTTGAAGCCAGGTTTAATTAATGCTTGCTCTGCCACCAGTTCTATTTATGCTTCATGAATTTATCCAAGGGCTCAGATTTTGAAATTACACTGTTCTCAACTAAAATCCATTTTGTTATTTTTTACCTCATTGTCTCTGGATAGGACCTTTAACTTCTATGACCCTCAGTTTCTTCATCTGTTAATAAAATAGAACTTTTTCAAATGGTTTGTTATGATGGCCAAAATGGGAGTTAATGGGTATGAATTATCTGGGCCATAATGGACAATAAATTTATATATAAAAAAGAAGTACCTTTCTGATGTTCTATTAGTGATACTCTCCTCTACTTCTTCAGTTTGGGATCCCTTGATGATATCGTGAATGGACCTAGTCAGGAAAATCTTCCTAAGGACCTTGAACTAGTATCACCACAGAGAATCCCTTTGGTCAGGATAAGAATTGACCTTCCCTCCCCTCCAGCCCTCTAACTGAGAAGAACCTTAAAATAAATTCTACAGGCCAGTAGTTCCTTCTAGTACAGCAGTGCCATGTGGAGGAAAAAAAGCATCCCCAGTTACCCTCTTCCAACTCAGCCAGCCCTGATAGCCAGAAGCTAAGAATAACCATTGGGCTTTTGGCACGACCTGCTTTGTGGTTTCCAGATCTCCAAAGAGTTACCCATGATGCCATCTTCTGGGGCAGGCCTTAAAAAACCCCATTCCTATTCATCTCTCACCCCCATCTTCCTGCTGCCCTCCAGTGGTCGAATCAACTTCCTGGTTACCTGCAACACCCTCCCCATTCAATGCCCTAAGACCTTTGTAAAATGATAATTGGGTAGTTTCTAAATCCTTCTTAGCTTTCCAGCCCACTCTCATGTATTTCATCAAAAGGTACCACAGGAGTACCCACAGGGTCCTAGACCCACCAAGCCCCAGAGCTTCTAAATCAATAGATGTTCCCTTCTTCTGTAGAAACCCACTATGTTAGAGCTCTTCGCATTCTTACAAACATCTAATATTTCTCAACAGGGATGCTGTTGACATTCTCAAAAAAATCATTTTTCATTGTACAGGAAGTGCCCACAAATTGGAATATGTTTAACATTCCTGGCACCTGCCCACTTAATACCGAATAGAATTCCAGTCACTGTGACAGCCTAAACTGCCTTGCCACATTTTTTAGCAACCCCTAGAGAGGCAGTACTTCTCCAGTTGAGAGTCACTAATTGTTGTTAGCCTCCTTAAGGTACTACTAATGGAGAGAGTGAGGCCCAAAAAGAAAGACAAGGACTCTGAGCCAACCCATTTACTGATCTCTCTGTCACCAAACCCTGTTGTCAGCCATGCATTCTTCCTTCTTCCTGCCCTCTTTGTGGGAAACACATGTGAGGGTAATGAGCTTGAACTGTAGCTGTATGACCTTGAGTAAAATTTTTAACTTTCTTGAATCTCAACCTTCTCATCCATTGAATGAAGAGTAGTATGATAATGGCACCTTCCTACATGTCATTTACTAAGCACTTACTAAGTGCTCTCCAATTTTCATCTCCCCTGTTATCTACTCTCCTTTATTCCCATCTACCTGTGTTCTCCTTCTGAATTCCATTCCTTCCCCCTTATTTTCTACCTTGCACTCTCTAATCCCTTTCCTTCCTTGTAAATCTCTCTTCATTCTTTTTGTCCTTTCTTGTTCTTTTCTCTTCTGAATTTCTTCTGTTGCCTTTCTCCCTTTTCTCCCCATATTTCCCTAATTTCTCTGTCCCTGGGGCCTGCGGCAGTGTTACAGTAGTTCTCCATGTCAGGAACATGATTTCAATGGTAGATAAAAAGACTGCAGTATTGTCATCAACAGAGGCTTAGAAGTACAATAGAGACCAGAACAAGCCCAGGCCCCAGGGTCAGCAGATGTTATTCAAAAATTCTCTAGGATGAAACAGCTTGGAGCAACACTGTTCTGGTCTAATGACTTGTGATACTACCTAAATACTTCCTCTTTCCAGTTGAACTCCAGTATGAATTGAATATTTCTACACCATCTGCCCCCCTCCCTCTTTCTTCAGGCCAGCCAAGATCTCTCTGAGATAGAGCATTGAGCTTCTATTCAGCCAGTGCCAGGGCTGCTCAGGCTATGAACTATGCCAGTGGTTTGGGAACCAAAATGTTAAACCACAGCCTTCAGGCCCATCTGAGAGGTTTTTGTTTCAAATTCCCTTTTTTTCTCCACAAGATATAATCTCTCTCTCTCTCTCTCTCTCTCTCTCTCTCTCACACACACACACACACAATTTGTGAAATGCTGAAAACCAGGAAGGCCTACTAGCAGGAGGATGTTGTATATTCTCTTACAGACTTGCTATAGTCAGTCATAGGACAGAAAGTTGGCTCCCCCTGAGAATCTGTCCAAGGCTTGGCCACTTCCTTATATATTTATAGGTGATAATGTAGTAATCTGTTCACAAGTCACTATAATGAAAGCAGCTCGCACTGTTTGTAACTCCTAAACTGTGGTAAGAAACAGCCAATATATGAAGAAGTAGGCTGCTCCACAGCAAAGGACATTTAGATTGAACATTCAGAAATACTTCCTGGATGATTTTATAATGATTGTAACTCATTTGGAAGAGATAATGGGGAATCTCCTTCTTTAGAAGTGTTTAAAGAAATTTAAATTTCTACTATGAGAAATGGCATTCAAGCCAAGAGGCAGGGAAATTGACAGGATGAACTACTGTAGTCACATGGGAACCCTGGTGTCCATAAATTAAGAGTTGATTTCTAAAGCCTATCTCCTAGAAATCCTCCAATTTGGGATGCCTGGGAGGCAGGTTCTGGCTCTGGCTGCAGCTGGGATATTAGGAATGTAGTTCAGGAGACCATGTGCCAGGCCTATTATGTTCATTTGGTTAGACTTTCCTGTCCTTGTCACAGGAAACAGGAGGGGCATGGGGACCTGGAAATTACATGTGCTAACCCATATATCCTGGCCAGGGAAGATGAGTAGTTACCAGGATGTCAGGATTTTGGAGGTGGGGAACATTTTTCTTGTCACTGAATTACCAGAAGACAAACACTAAGCTCTTATAGGAGAACTTGGGGAAGAGAGGGCAACCAGAGATCCCTGGGCTTATTGTAAGCCTTCCCTCATTTCTCTCCTTCTGTGTGTCTGTTTCTCAGGTACCGCATGCACAAGTCCCGGATGTACAGCCAGTGTGTCCGAATGAGGCACCTCTCTCAAGAATTTGGATGGCTCCAAATCACCCCCCAGGAATTCCTGTGCATGAAGGCACTGCTCCTCTTCAGCATTAGTAAGTGCCTAGAGGGGTAGGGAATGCCCCTGGGGGCTTAGGAACTCAGAGAAGAGCTGCTTTTTTCATTAAAGGGTTATCAGCTCTTGAACATTGCCCTTCATTCACTCTTCCTGCTCCCCTCTCCCTTAGCATCATTTTTCCTAACAAGGATACATTTCTTAGCTACAGACCGATTTCACTGCTAAAATTCATCCTCCATTAGATTTCCATCTACCCCGAGGCTCCCTCTGGGACAAAGCTTTTTTGGCTGATTGCAGCAGACCTCTGAATTTTTTCACACCTTTTATCATAGAAATAGGTGAGGACTACATTGTATTTTTTGTACGGCAGAAGGGATTGTCTTCTAGAAGGAACTTCCTGTTCTGCCAATAGGAGAAGGTATATGTAAGTAACTCAGACAGGGTTTATTTGGCTGCCAAGGAATGTTTTTAATGTGTCTTCTAAGTAGAGTGCTTTGTTAGCCTCTGTGAGGCAAAACAAATCAAAATTTGATATTCAAAGTTATGTGTGTTGTCTAAATCAGAACTGCACTGTGGATAACATAAAGCCATAGGCCCTAAGAAATGTGTAGGTGAGAAGACCTGAAAAAGGAAAGGCTCAGTAAATTGTATTATTTGATGCCCTTCAAGTTGAGTCCAGCTAGCCTTTTCCCTAAGACATTCAAACTTCAACTGCAGGAAACCAGGTAGATGATTCCCTCCCTCTGGGGGTGGGGGTCAAGTATGTGGTCAGAAAACTTGGTGCTTTGTCTAATGCTCCTTGTGGGCATGCTTCCCCTCCCCATTCTGTCTTCATCCCACATCAGTTCCAGTGGATGGGCTGAAAAATCAAAAATTCTTTGATGAACTTCGAATGAACTACATCAAGGAACTTGATCGTATCATTGCATGCAAGAGAAAAAATCCCACATCCTGCTCAAGGCGCTTCTACCAGCTCACCAAGCTCCTGGATTCTGTGCAGCCTGTAAGCAAATGATGGAGGGTGCTTTGTCAGAGAGAGCTGCCTGATAGAGCCAAACAATTATATGTTCTTCTAGGGTCTGGCACCACCAGTTGGGAGGTGCTTCCATTACCCTCTGGCTGTGAGTGTGGTCCAGGAAGAACATGCAATGGAGAAGAAAGGAACACAGGTCACAATGTCCCAGCTGGATGTTGTGAAAGAGGTGGAGGAGTTGAGAACAGCGCATTTGGGACTCAGGGAAAGGGCTTAGAGCAGATAAGTTCTCTAAGCAGACAAAACAGACCTGGGTGTTATTCTGCTCTTCCTTGAGTCATGTGTGTGAGTTTTGTGTGTGAGCAGTTTTTGTTTGCGAGTGTGTGTGTGTGTGTGTGTGTGTGTGTGAGAGAGAGAGAGAGAGAGAGAGAGAGAGAGAGAGAGAGAGAGAGAGAGAGAGAGAGAGAGAGAGAGAGAGAGAGACAGCGAGCACACAAACAGGAGCATGAGCCCTGGGGAAGAGGAATACTGAGTCGTGAGTCAGAGAGCTTACAATGGTGTAAGTAATCCCTTGGGAGCCCTCAGTGACTCCTTGGAGGCCATTTAGTACACACATGCATGTGTGTGCACACACACATGACCAAAGATAGGGAAAGAGGAACAAATCAAAGGTATGGGTAAGAGCCTGATTAAGCCAACTCTGTAACAACCCTGTTTTCTTGTACCCTCAATCTCTTATTATCCCCCTACAGATTGCACGAGAGCTGCATCAGTTCACTTTTGACCTGCTAATCAAGTCTCATATGGTGAGCGTGGACTTCCCAGAAATGATGGCAGAGATCATCTCTGTGCAAGTGCCCAAGATCCTTTCTGGAAAAGTCAAGCCCATCTATTTCCACACTCAGTGAAGCTTTGGAAGCCCCCATTTCCTCACCTAACCCCACTCCCCTTTTCAGATATTTTCTGCCTGTTATAACGCTGCACTACTTCTCTGCCGTGCCTTGGGGAATTTCCTCTATTGATGTATAGCTTGTTCCTGAGTTCTATTTGCTAGGCTTTTTTTTCTCTTTTCCTTCTTTCTTTTTTCTCCCTCCCTATCTCACCCTCCCATGGCATTTTGAGACTCTGCTCCCTGCCATGGCTCTTATCTGTGTTTTGAATGGTGTTGTATTTCTTTAAATCTGTGATGATCCTCATGTGGCCCAGTGTCAAGTTGTACTTGTTTATAGCAAGTGCTATACTTGCAAGTGCACACTGCGCTGTGTGCCAGCCACACAAACGTTTACTCATCTAACGCCATGGGAAGTTTAGAGAGCTAAGAGTATCTGGGAAAACAAAAACTAAAACAAAAAAAATAACAAAACCAAAAAACCTTGCTAGCATATTATTCCTCTTAAAAATATAAAAACAACCCCCCAAAAAGCTAACAGTGACTAGAATAAGGTGAACATTACAAAACCATGGGGAGCCACTGCTTTTTCCCCAAACCCTCCCTCCAAGACTTTATTTTCTGCCAATAGCTATTGCCATTAGAGGGCAGAGTGATCCCAGAGTGGAGCTGGGGGGAGGGGAGAGACAGATTTAAGACAGTCAAAGAAGACAGCTAAATCACCACTACTTGACATCTAGTGTTGGTCTCTGACATCTAGATTCAACTGCAGTGCAACTCATTGTACTGAAAATGTCTTTCTTGTTTGAAAACTTGTCTGCATGTGAATGCCTCCCCCATCCCAATCTCTCTCTCTTTCACCTTCTGCTTCTACCCTCAAATTAACTTTCAATAGCTTTTCTAAGAACTTTGAACAAATGTTCTCTTTAGCTAAAACTTGGCCACCTCCAGTGAAGAGTCAGACAAGCAAGAAAGAAGAAAGATCTTATCCTTTAGAAGGCCCCATTCAGATCCAGGTGTGCTTTCCCATTTATGGGCCAAGGAGGAACTTGGGGCTGTAGTCAGGGGAAAAGGAAGTAGTGGCTTGGCTCTTCTCCACTTAGGACACTGAAGAATTGATCTCTCTTTTTCACACCTTTGAAAGACCTGAATGCTTTCAACCTGACTCCATGTAGCTTCAAGGTCCCTGCACCCTCCCTTGAGTGTTTTGTGAACCTGAACTTCACCAGCCACAGTGGTGAAACTTGTGTACTCCTCTAGGCATGTTCACACAGACTCTCTGCTAAGAGCCTTCACCACCAAGAAGGCTAGCAAGCAAGCAGACTTAACATTTATCCCTAGATGCAAATAGACCCAAAGACTTCTAATCAAATATCTCTTATCAACTATCAGATCTTCTCTGGAGCCCTTAGATAAACTGGAAAGAAGGTGTCAACAGGATTTGGACAAGCTGGGCGACTTGCCCTTGTCCCCCAAAGATGGTACTTTCCCACCAAGTGAATAAATGCCCACCTTCTCTTTCAGAACAGCTAACATGGCTACTCAGATTAGGGTTAAAGAGAAAGTTCAACTACCAGGCTGGGAAGAATGAAGGCACTAGAACCAGATACCCTGTAAGTGCTCTCCTTGCCACCCAGCATATCCACTTGCAGAAGTCATGGGAAGAAGAGAGAAGAAACCAAGAGGAGACTCACTACTAAATTAAAGTCTTCAGAGGCAAAGTTTAAAGCCAGATGGGTGCCATCTGGTGAGTTTACTCATCCTCCTCCTCTGCCGCTGATTCTGGGCTCTGACTTTGGCCATACTCACTCAGACTCTCCACCTATGTTGCTGCCTGTCAGCCAGAGGGAAGCTGAAACATTGGCACTACAGAACCATGGCCTCCTTTGGAAAGTTCTGGTTGATGTGGCTCCAGTGGACTGCCACCCATGAACTCAGGCTGTGTTCCTGGGACACTGGTTTCATATAGTCCTTTGGCACACCTCTGTTCTATTGACTTTGTCCGCCAAACCTAAGTGTAGAGGGAATGTTCACCTACTTTCTCATCTTAGCTACCACCTCCTAACTTAGCTCTTAAATTCAACTGCTAAACTCAAGAAATTAGGAGGCAGTCAACAAACTGCCCGTTTCAGTTGGTTCACTTTACTTGTTGAGGAGATACTTTCTGAGTGATATGATATGATCTACATGGGTTTCCTCCCCTGATTTCTGTGTTGATATTAATAGCCAAAAGAACTTGCAAAACAGCTTCTTTAAATAACAAGGGAGAGGGGAACCTAAGATGGGTGATATACCAATCCCAGACTGCTGGATAAAACTAAAGCTGACAGGTTCTCTTTCTGTCATGAGATAGACAAATTATGGATTTCTTTGTTATGACACCATTTGACTTATATAAGCTCACAGGATCACTTTTAGTTATTTTAAACAGAAAAAACTATACCACTTTTTTTCAGTTAAACTAGGTTACATTTTAATAATTCCTTTACATCTGTTTTGAAATTATTTTAATCTTTTGTGGTACATGGATTTGATGATATCATTCTAATACTTCTCCTTATAAAGACTAGAGGGTCTCCTTTCCATTTCTCTCACTATCAAATTTTTCACCTTTAGAGATTTCTCAATTGTGACTCTTGTCCTTATGAATACACACATACATATATATGTTTTTACTTGTGAAAGTGAAAAATCAGTGTAATTAAAAACAGCAACAACTGGATTACTCCAAATTTCCAAATGGCAAGACTAGGGAAAAACAGCCTAAACAAGGCCTTAAGCCTACTGTTTTTGCACTGGGGATTCTATGAGAGGAAATATTTTAGCTTGGCTTTATTCTCCCACAGATGAAAGAAGGATTTTTTGTTTGTTTGGTTGGTTTTTTTTTGGGCCATTTATGTTCCAGGCAATGTAAATGACTGAAGTCTCATTTTGTATGCACTCTGCTCTACAAACAGAGTTGACATGGTTGGTATACTGTGCTCACCTGTGAAGGATTTTACACCCAGATCCACACACCTGGGAAGCTAGAAGATGAAGATCACTCACCAGACATGTCACAGTGGCTATCTCCAAAGAGATTTGCAGTGCTCAGTGGGGATGGAGAGTGAGGAAGAGAGGAAAAAACAGGAACACTAGGGAAAAGACCCTGTCTGTGTGGACAACAGACAGCTGCCAGAGTCACAAACACTGTGGTCAAAGAAAAGAGTCGTGTGGCAGTTTCAGCTCTTGTTCATTGGGCAGCTTGCCCAGGTTTGGCCTCTGAGCCGAAATGGGGATTAGATTCTTTGTTCCATAGCTTCTCTATGCCACAGACAGTGCTGTTGTTCTTGTAAAGCTTACTATTTTTCTTATTGAGAAAGGGATTTTTTGAAGGATTCTGTCATATCCCTGAAAAAGAAAATCAGTAACATATATTTTATATATGTTCACTGACACTAAAAAAGAAAGAAAAAAAAAAAACAGTTTTACTCTGTCCCTCTGTCCTTTGGATAGTTTCTGAGGGTTGAGAAATGGTGTGCTGATGCTAGAGTCTCTCTCTGTCCACATTTTATTTCTAAATGCATACATACATATATAGAAAGAAGAATTCTATTTGTACTTTAAGAGAAAGTAGTTCCATCATCCACATGATACTGACATTACACAAATGACCTAACTTAGAGCTTCAAGTAGCTTCTGTTTGATTCATTAGGCATACCACAGACCTGGCCTTGCCTTGTTTTCTCCCTTGATATTTGGCAGGGCACAAAAGCCCAAGCTACTCCCTTTACCCCTTCCCAAACTTGTGCCAGTAGCACTTTATAAGATTCTCTCTAGACAACTCAGTAACTATTCCTGCATGTTTCCTACATGGTCCTGGGAAAACAAGAGGTTGACTACTAATTATCCTGTGCCAGTTGTACAGATGAAAAGGCACTGGGCCAAAGGAGTGGCCTTCATGCTTGACTCCCTTGAGGGAGTCATGGGAATCACAAATGCTAAAGCACAGGATCGAATCCCAAAGTTAAAGTCAAAATAAGCCATTTTGCATGTGCAATTTCTTGTAAAAGAAACTTTCTACCCCTGCTGCCTTTTATAGGCAGTTCTGTTCTCATTACTAATCTCTTTGAAAATCTTCGAAAGATGTTTAAAAAAAGACAAAGAGATGAGAGCATCACATTATGTAACCAAAGATTACATTGTATCTGCTAAGATACGAAAATTTTTAAGGGCAGGGAGGGATTAAACATTAGTGCCTCTTTGGTAAGCTATCCAAAGACAGACTAAAGGACTTGGCTGGTGACTGACTTATAAGAGATCTGTGGGACTCCCCCTCCCCACAATATACATGTTTAAAAGAGAGGAAGAGAATTTTTTTAAAAAAATAAGATTATGGGTCCTTCACTAAGTGATTTTATATGCAGAACTATCTTTCCTTTTCTCCAGTAGTTGTTGAGCAGATTTTTAAAGCTCCATCATTGCATGGTTGGAAATGGAGCTGTCTTGGCCACTGTGTTTGCTAGTGCCCATATTAGCTTATTTGAATACATGAATACCCTGCTAAGAAAGGGAGAGTTAAAAGACTAGATTTTGCATTAGAAAGACAGCAGGCAGAAATCTTCATTTCTGCCCACTTTGGAAGACACAAAAAGTTAACACAAAAAAAGTTCTCTGTGGTTTAAGGTAGACAGTTGAAATATATTGTAAATGAGTATTTGTATCCATGTTTCAAAATTGAATTATGTATATAGATATTATGTGTTCTGATAGCTTTACCTTTCTCTGCACCTTTATATTTCATTGCAGGTCACAAATGATACCATGTACTCGTGAGACAGGCTGCAGTTACATTTTGTAAGCTCTCAAAATGTAAAAGACACCTTGTTTGATCAGATAACTGAGATCTCTGTCCCTATTGGGGCCTGACCCACAGGCCTTGTAAAGGAACAGGAGTGGGAGGAATTTTAGGGTACATAATGTATTGCACTTTACTTGCCTGAGACTAGTGAATATTTAAAGGGTGGTGAAAACTTATTGGATCTGACTGGGATTTACTATAAGAAAAGCCCAGAACTGAGGCCAAAGGCCCACCAAAATGATTAGCCAGTGGCCCCCTAATGGGACTTGAGCAGTTGGAAGACAGAAGGACATTCTTTGTTCTTCGCCATCCTTGTGAGAAAAGGGCAGTTAACTGCACTTGGGAACCTGGAGCAAGTGCTCCATGCTTCCCATAATTTACTCACCTGCGATTGAGGTGCTCTTGCTACTGGGTGTCTGTGTGCTTTGATTATGGTTTGGATATGTTCTGTAAAGATTTTGACAATGAAAGTCTGTTTTTCTCTGTTAAAAATTTGACAGTGAACTAGAAGTAATATCGCTATAGGTACAGGTCTGTCTCTGCCCACAGGTAGGTGTGTTTTTCTTCAATTCAGAGATTGACACTGGGGTCCGTTGATCAGAGGCTCCCAACGCTTAACCATTTCTAGGTGAAAGCAGAAAAAATCCACATTATTCACCCCTCTTCAGACACTTCAGCTGAGGTAACAAAACATTTGAAATGTTCCCACCCACCAAAGTGAATGGTAAGTATTTGAATTGAGCAGGTGGAGTCTTAAAGGGGAAACACCCTTTGACTCAGCTTCAATTTATCCCTATTTGGCTTGGCCAGAAACTAAGTAATATGTCTTGATTGGTTTCCAGCCCCAATTCTTATAGCAGGGGTACAGTTCTGTTCCTCATCCCACTTGTCTCTTAGCCTTACATGTAATTAAATGAGAGACTGTGTACTGAATGGCCCATGTGGCCTAAAATACTTTCCACATGCACTACTTAAATGGCTGTGATATAGCTGCAGGTTCCATTGGCGACCAAAGACCGGAATACACACAGACCCTACAGAAAAGAAAATTCTGGAATGTTGCTGCTTCTCAGGTGGTGCCCTCTCTGCCAGATGCTTCCTACTTTGGGACTGTGTTTCCTGCCCAGCAGAAAGGGCAAACCTGCAGTTTCTCTCAACCTTGGCCCTTGCTGCTAACTATCCAGCAGCGAAGTGCCTGTGGGGTTGTCCTATCCCACAAGCCATTCAGGTGCTGGGAGCAGTTGCCATTGGGATGGCCCAAGCTCAAAAAAGAATCCCTTCAGCCCTCATTAACACCCTTCTGCTTTCTCCTAGACTGGAACATTGATTAGGGAGTGCCTCAGACATGAAATTCTTGCCCTTTTCTTGAGATTAATATGAGCAGCAGGAAGAAGTGGATTATGTAACCAGATGTAAGAATTAATTTTGATATTGAGAAAAAAATAAAGAAAAAGGGAGAAAAAGCATCATATACAGATTTTTCAAAGGAAACATTAATTTTGCTTGAAACTTGTTTCAATGGAGCTTCAGTTCTCACAGCAGCACTTGGCCTCCACTGGGCAGGAGGACCAGCCCCAAGCATTAGTGTTCTGTTCTCTTTTTGTAATCGTGGAATCTTCTGTTGCTCTGAATATAATTAAAAATGGCAGAAACTTGTTTGTTGGAATACATGTGTGACTCTGGGTTTGTCTCTGTCTCTGTTTTCAGAAATGTCATCTATTGTGTAAAATACTGGCTTGCTTGTCTGCCAGCTAAAACTTGGCTACAGCCCCTATTGTGGCTACAGGCTCAAGTTATTGTTAACAAAAAGACTTTAGAAAAGCTGCTAATGTCCTCTTATCACCATCGTTAATTTGTTAAAACATAAAACAATCTAAAATTTCAGATGAACATCACCAGAGTTCTTTTAATTAGCTGTTTTTATTGGCTGTCTTTACTGAAGTGAAGAATTAGTATCATGCCCAGTTACCTTTTACACTACTTTGATTTTCATATACACATTTTTTAAAATATCTTTGCACAGGTTATAAATTTTACCTGTGTTGGCCTTAGCATACATTGACCTAGGGCAACTAACTATCAAAGGGTCTGAGCTAGAAAGTACTGATGGACACCAGTGGCCCATTACAACCTCTCATCAAAAACCCTGAGCTTGCCAACCAGGAAAAAAAACACAAAACCCAGCTGTTCATCCTAATTCTCATCTATCTGGGAGCATAAAATGGGTGTGGGCTTCACTGCACAGGTGTGTTTATATCTTCACTGTTTTTCAGGAGCCATGTCATCTTTATCACCCAGGTAAAATTTGAGACATTTTGGGGGGGGGGGTTCAAAAGTTCAAGCAAGGTCCTCTCCTGTCTTATCTCAATGTGAACACTTATGAGATCCCAAAGTGAATTTCTGGGCTCAATATATAGGCCATCAATTAGGTGGTACAGATATGTTAAAGAATAATATGAAAGCTCTTCATGCCTCAGTGTACTCACTTGTAATAGAGGTTGTCACAGTGTCTCTCTGCTGGACTGGGTTAAGAATGTATGTGACCTAGCTGTTGGGCTTATTTCTCTGGTTCTGCCCTCTCTTTAAATGCTAGAATCCCTAAGAGGGATTCCTTATTGGGCCATGTTTGTCATTGACCACCTCAGAGTTGATGGATTTCTCAAAATTTTCCTGCAAACAGTGCTTGATGGACAAAAGAAAATGAGATTGTTGGCATACATGTTTGTGTGTGTCTATGTAAAAGATGCAGTGTGTGTGTGTGTGTGTGTGTGTGTGTGTGTGTGTGTGTGTGTGTAAGTAGAGCCTCCCTCCTGAGGAGCCCCTCTGACTATCATTGTTTAGATTCTCTTCTGTTGGATCTACTGACAGTGACTTAATAGCAACCCCATTTGGTTTCATTTACTACTCAGCCCCTGCCTAAATTGAAAACATAGTTAGCATCCACTGTAGATTTCCTAAAGAGTAGCAAAGCACACAGGTCGGAGAGACAAGGACACCTAGTGGATTTAAAAAGAGCCTGGAATCAGGAGTCCTATATGTGAGCTAGTGTATAACTATGATTCTGACCTACTGATATGATCCTGGGAAACCCGCTTTCCTTTTCTGGACCTTAGTTTTTTCTCATTTATGAAATGAGTGTGTCTGAAGCTATGGAATAGGACTAGATGAGGTGGAAAACCCCTTTCAATATGAACACCATGGTTATTGCAAACAGCAACATCTTTCTTAATCATGACATTAAAAGAAAAGGAAAGAGCCACTTGTTATCCCTACGGCATACAGTTTTGAAACTAAAATCCACATTTTGGACTCAATAAACATTTACTAAACACCTATGGGGTCAAAATGACAATTGAGTTCTGTGTAGTAGATGCTGTCATCTATTGATGAGAACCTCTTGATGGATGGAGAAAAGGCTCAAAAATGAAATAATTTGTTTGTTTAAAATGATGTCAGAAATAGAGGAGATAAATAGGAGTTAAAGCACAGTCCACGCTTTCAGTGAGTTTACAGCCTATTAAATGTGTTAGGTCAAGCTTGTCCAGGATTTCAACCTATCACAGCCATCCCTCAGGCGATATTGGGGTAACCTTTGATTTACTTTTGCTGCCTTTAGAACTAGCAGGGATCTTAGCATCTAGCCAAATTGTTTATTCTTCACATGAGGAAGCAAGTCCAAAAAACTTGTTGAATGTTGTAAATTAGGACCCGTGGTAAGGGACTAGCCCTAGAACATTCAGGTCATGGCCCCTTTATGTGCCTGCAGGTAGTATGCTATGGTGGCAGAGCACATGAGAACCTCTACCATCCACTTGCACAGTGGCCGAGACCCCTGGTGAGAGATCTCCATTTCTCGTCTGTGGTTTCCATGTACACAGCCCAAGGATCTCTACTCCTAACATAGCACCTCCTTCACCTACCACCCACTCCAGAGGTTTTTTTTCATGACACTTCAAAAACAGGTTGAGAGAAGGAAAGAATTATTGTAGGAAACAGAGATGTTTCCTCCACTATTTGTTTTATTTTTTTCAAGCCACAACCTTCCCTCTTCCCTCAACTTCTTTCTCAGGGTGCTTCAAGCAAGGAGAAGGCTATTTGGGGAATTTGGTATGACTGCCAACCAGCAAGCCTATACCAAATAAGCTGATTTAAGTGAGACTCTATGCAAACATCCCCCAATACCCATTGGGTCACTTCAAATCTCAGACCAGGAAACAGTCCAGCAGAGTAGGCAGATGCTCTGAGAGGTACATTCCCTGCCAATTGGGCAGAGGAAGCAAGCCCTTTTGATGCTTATATACAATGCCAAGAATGGGTAATGCCAAGGATGAACTAATCTTGTAGGAGGATCCCTCCACTGCAAAAAATTGCAGGGACTCTTCACATGGGCACAATATCCAATCATCCCCTCATTTATTTGTTCTTCCTTTTCTTCAATAACTATTTTTGTAACCACAATGTATCCCACACACATACAAAACAGACATAGTCACTGTCCTCATGGAGCTTCCAGTCTAGTGGAAGAGACAGACAGAGACAGACAATTGTAATATAATGTAATGGGTGCTATGGTAAAGGAAATTCAACATTTTGTTGTAGTGCAGAAGAAGGATGCCTAGCATAGTCTAGTGGGAAAATCAAGGAAGGCTTCTTAGACAACTCTAAGCTGTGATCCAAGTTGAATGAAGATGAAACTGAGCTGGGGACAAAGGCATTCATTTTTAGACAAGAGACAGCAACCTTGTAAAGAAAACTATAAATATTTTAGTCTGAAAGAAATATTTAAAGAAGACTGTGGCTGTGAGACAGGAGGGTACAGAAGGAGGCACAAGCAAAGCCACTGAGGGGCCTATGTGCCACACAGCAGACTTTGGCCTTTATCTCAAAGTAAATGTGGAGCCACAGAAATTATTGCCAGGATTTCAACTTCCAGAACACACGATCTCATCTGAACTTTATAACATCCTGAAAAGGCAGGCAGGTCAAGGATCAAGCTCATTATGAAGGTAGGAAAACTGAGGCTCAGCATGGTAAAGTAATTGGCCCAAAGGCTATTCCTGAATAGTTAGTAGCCCTAAGTCTAAATGGGAAGACCAGAATCTCCTAATTTCCAGTTTCAGGCCTCTCATATTAGACCAATCTATCAAAGACCTTGGTATCTGGTGCGGTTCTTAGAATGTGTTCAAAAGTCTTTGCGGTGACAGTATACTATCCCATCTGTACCTGCCATGACCTTGAACTAACACTAGCATGGGGTTCCTGGATGGTAAACAGGATATCGCAAAGAGGAGTAGTAACATCATCTTAAGAGGTAGTGCAGGCTGTGTGAATCCAGCCAAGTTGGTGCTCTGTGGTTGTGGGGCCTCATTCATTCATCAAAACAGGAGGTCAAAAAATGCTAGAGAAGAAGAGACAACATTACATCTTAGAGAACAGGGCATTGGCATCAGACTTTGTCCTTGAACAATGAGATGAAATTGCACAGGAGGGAAAGGTAGCTGAGCAGGCAACCAAAGCAGAAGGAAAAACATAGATAAATGCCAAAGAGGCAAGAAAGAGTATGATTTCTACTTTGGTACAAAGAATTGAAGATGAGTCTGGACTAGGGCCCGCCATTAAAAGCTTGTGTGTCCTGCAAAGTGGAATTTCTTCTGTAGGCCCATCATTCTCAGTTACCACATGTGAAAAATAATGGTCACATGTGTGACATATTTTGAAAGGGACTTCCAGGGTTATATGCAACTCCTGATACACAGCTATCATTTTGCCCCTTTCTCTCCCACTTAAGTAAGCAAATACAAATACAAATGACACTGGCAGTATTGAAAGGAAAAATTTGCACCTCCTATAGTATAATTTTAAGAAAATTATCAACTTCTGGCCAAGATGGAGGGGTACGTGGACACACTGTGCCTCCTCTCACAACCAAAATTAAGGACAACAAAGATTTAGAATTAAGAAAACAACCAGAACTCATAGAAAATTGAACTGTACGGAAGTCCAACAACCATTCATCCAGACCGGTCAGAGGGGTGGAGTCACGGCAGGAAAAAGTGGAGGTGCAGACCGGATACGCAGGCAGCAACAGCTGGCAGATCTCAGGTGCACAGGTGGCGGTTAGCAGGCCCCAGGTGCACAGGCGGTGGCTAGCAGACCCAGGCCATGGGGTGGCAGACCCAGTGAGGCTGTGCAAGGTAGCTGGCTGACCAGGTGGTCCCACATTCATGTGCAGATAATCCAGGTGAAGGGAAGTGGCAGAAGGGACTGGATCTGACAGAGAGCAGAGCAAGCGCCATTGTTCCCTCTCGGACACCGCCCCCACATCCAGCATCACAACCCAGCGACTGGGCTGCCCCACCCGGGGGAATACCTAAGGCTCCACCCCTCACTACGTAGCAGCCGTGACTAGACCAGGGGGAAGAAAAACACAGAAACAAAAATGGCTCAAACCAGAGAACAAATCAAAGCCCCAGAGCCAATTCATCTAAGCGACCAAGAGATAGCCAACCTATCAGATGCACAGTTCAAAGCCCTGATGATCAGGAAACTCACAGAATTGTTTGATTTTGCTCACAAATTACATGAAAAAATGAAGGTTACAGTAAGTGAAATGAAGGAAAAGACACAGGGAACCAATAGAGATGGGAGGAAAACTGGGACTCAAATCAATGGAGTGGACCAGAAGGAAGAAAGAAACAACCAAACAGAAAACAAGGAAGAAACAAGAATTCAAAAAAATGAGAAGAGGCTTAGTAACCTCCAGGACATCTTTAAGTGTCCCAACATCTGAATTATAGGGGTCTCAGAAGGGGAAGAAGAAGAGCAACAAGTGGAAAACCTATATGAACAAATAATAAAGGAGAACTTCCCCAATCTGGCAAAGGAAATAGACTTCCAGGAAGTCCAAGAAGCTCAGAGAGTCCCAAAGAAGGTGGACCCAAGGAGGAACACACCAAGGCACATCATAATGACATTATCCAAGATTAAAATGAAGGAGAGAATTCTAGAAGCAGCAAGGGATAAGGGCACAGTCACCAACAAAGGAGTTCCCATCAGACTGTCAGCTGATTTCTCAAGAGACCTTACAGGCAAGAAGGGGCTGGAAAGAGGTATTCCAAGTCATGAAAGTAAAGGACCTTCATCCAAGATTGCTCTATCCACCGAAGCTGTCATTTAGAATGGAAGAGAAGATCAAGTCCTTCTCAGATAAGGTCAAGTTAAAGGAGTTCATCATCGCCAAGCCCTTATTATATGAAATGTTAAAGGGACTTATCTAAGAAAAAGAAGATAAAAATATGAACAGTAAAAAGACAGCAAACTCACAGATATTAACAACCACACCTAAAACAAAAGCAAACTAAGCAAACAAGTAGAACAGGAGCAGAAACACAGAAATGAAGATCACATGGAGGGTTAGCAACAGGGGAGTGGGAGGAGGAGGGGGAAGAATAAGTAGCATAGACGGTAGGTAGAAAATAGGGGGAGGGCAAGAATAGTGTGGGAAATGTAGAAGCTAAAGAACTTATGACACATGGACATGAACTAAAGTGGGGGAATGTGGGTGGGAGGGGTGTGCAGGGTGGAGGGGAATGATGGGGGGGAAATGGGACAACTGTAATAGCATAATCAATAAAATATATTTTTTAAAAAAGAAAATTATCCACCAACTTCAATGTTTAAGATATTACCAACAAATTACTGTCCATACTTCACAACTGATTACAGAATACCAGCTGAGATAATTACGGATTTTTTTTTAACAAAGCTGTAATGCAATGAGTTTTGGGAAATAGAAGCTGTGCTAAAACTATAAGAATATTGTAAAGTATGACGCAGAGGTTGAGTCAAGGGAATAATAATAAAATGATGATAATAAACATATTAAGCATTTACTATGTGCCAGGATATGCTAAAGATAAGCTCTTTATATTGTGTCTTATATAATCCTCACATTGACCTTATGATTTGAGCACAGTTACTCCCATTATATAGATAAAGAAACTAAGGCTCTGAATCAACATTATTTTTGGCTCCCATTCAAGATTACTTCTAAGTAATAAAGCTTGAATTCTAACTAAAGTATGTTGGTTGTCAAAGCCTACAGTATTGATCACTGCACTATATATTCTTTTTTGAAAAGCTGGTTGAGTTTTTACAAAGAGGCCCAAGAAACTAAAAAATAGGCAGCATTAGACAAAGGAATAAAGAAGGAACTATATCACAATGCAATTGTCTTCACAACCACCTACTCCAAGAATAGCAGTAATGTCCGGTTTACATGAGCCAATGATTTCCATAGAGCAGCCACTTCCTCCCCAAATTTTAGAGAAGTCGTGTTGGAAGAAAAGAAAATGGTCTTCTCCAGCAATACAATCTTACCAAGTCTTGCCAAGTCTTGTTATCCTTTCCTGTCTCTGGTTAGAGGTATCTGGGGTATAGCAGTTCACCAGATGATCAGAGAACTTATGATCATATTTGTCCATAAAGGCAGGCAGGGAATAGAGCATTGGATCAAGAATCAGGATACCAGGTTTCTGCCACTGATTCACAGGTTCCTTCTCCCTTCTGGGCCTCAGTCTGCCCACTTATAGAGCAAGGGATGTATGAGCTGGGCTAGTTTCTTCTTACTCTAACATGTCTTCTTGGATTCTGTGAAACTTTTTCCTAAAACAAGAATTTTGTCAATCTGTAAATTTCCAAATTTATCTCATTCCAACCTATAGTGATCTTATTCCTAAAATTTAGAATCTGTATCATAAAAGAAAGACTAATGATAGAATTTGCTCTACTTCAAAATGTTGAAACACCAGCCTCCTTGACAACACACCCAATATTTCATTGCTTGTTGTTCCACAACAGCCTCCAACCAAAAGTATGCCATCTCACCTACCGTTCATACACACCTCTTAATCTCTATAGTATATTTCTACTAATGCCTCTTGGGCCATTCTGTACTTGGACAATTTTGATATGGGCCAAACACCCTGGTAGATGTATCTCCTATCCATAATAAATGTGGGCAACTATGGCTGCTTGGGGAATCTCTAAGATGGGAGTAGTATGGATTTTATTAATTCTGTAGGTCAGGAACCAGCATATGCTACTGGATAAATACTAGTGGGAAAGAGACCAGGTCAAAGGCCTCCCTTTCAAAACAAGGCAATACATTCTATTACCCTTTGTTTATGTGGTAACCTTCATAGGAAATGCCCTCCACTTCTGCCTAGGCAAATCCTTCCAACCCATTAAGGCACAACTCAAATGCATCCAGGATGTTTTCCCCTTATTGCCTCAATTGGAAATAAGCGTGGTGTGTCTCTCTCTCTCTCTCTCTCTCTCTCTCTCTCTCTCTCTCTCTCTCTCTCTCTCTCTCTCTCTCTTTTAAATTTTGATTATCTTTCCCTAATCCCAAACCACTAATTTGGCTTACAGTTTGTAATAATAGTAACTCACTGCCATTTACATAGAGCATTATATCTTACAGCACTTTGATATCACTATCTCATTGGAGACTCACAGGAACACTATAAGAAAAGGAAAGAAGGGCCCTGGCTGGTGTGGCTCAGTGAATTGAGTACTGGCCTGTGCAGCAAGGGGTCACTGGTTTGATTCCCAGTCAGAACCCATGCCTGGATTTTGGGCTGGGTCCCCATTGGAGGGTATGCAAGAGGCAACGACACATTGATGTTTCTCTCCCTCTTTCTCCCTCCCTTCCTCTGTCTAAAAATAAATAAATAAAGACTTTAAAAAAAGGAAAAGCTTGCCCCTGGCTGGTGCAGCTCAGTGGATTGAGCGCGGGCCGGCAAACCAAAAGATCACGGGTCGATTCCCAGTCAGGGCACATGCCTGGGTTGCAGGACAGTTCCTGGCAGGGGACACATGATAGGCAACCATACATTGATGTTTCTCTCCCTCTCTCCTTCCCTTCCCCTCTAAAGATAAATAAATAAAATCTTTTAAAAAAAAGGAAAAGTAAAGAAGGAATTATTAATATCTGAGTTAAATACATGACAAGAGGGAAGCATTGTTATTTTAGAAGTTTGATGGAGACTTCTATTTCTAGCACTATGTCTTGCTAGATACCCTAAATGACCCTTCCAATAAAACAATTAAAATGCAAAACAAAGTATAAAAATAATATCTTTTTCTTTTTTAATTATTTTATTGTTGTTCAATTACAGCTGTCTGCATTTACCCCACACCACTCCCCTGCCACCATCCCCACCACCCTCCCCTGATTCCAACCCCCTTGGTTTTATCCATGTGTCCTTTATAGTTGTTCCTGAAAACCCTTCCCCCACTTACCCCATCATCCCCTCCCACCTCACCTCTGGTTACTGTCAGATTGTTCTTAATTTCAATGTCTCTGGTTCTATTTTGCTTGCTTGTTTTCTTTTGTCAATTATGTTCCAGTTAAAGGTGAGATCATGTGGTATTTGTCCCTCACCGTTCAGCTTATTTCACTTAGCATAATGCTCTCCAGTCCCATCCATGCTGTCCCAAAGGGTAGGAACTCCTTCTTTCTCCCTGCGGCATAGTATATTTTTAATTACTTTATTGTTGTTCAATTGCAGTTATCTGCATTCCCCCCACCACTCCCCCCCACCCCAGCCAAACCCACATCCCTCCCTTGCTTCCAGCCCCTCTTGGTGTTGTCTATGTGTCCTTTCTAGTTGTTCCTGATAATATTTTAAAGTTCATCGTTGAACTAGTATGAAAATAAAGAATCCATAGCCAAAATGGAAGTGGTGGCAGGAATTCTTCAGTGACAAAGCCAAATTTTGCCCTGAGAATTTTACCAGACCCTGGGAGACCGAACTTCTACTTTGATTATTCTAAGAGATGAAGGAAGAAGTTGATAATGACTAGGGCTTGCCCAAGATGAGAAGTCTTATAGGAGACTTTCACATACTCTCAATGTAAGGGTGAAGAAGAATTAAATCTGTCTCACAAAAAGAGATAGTAAGTATACTTGGCACTGGGTGGAGGGGAAAAATAAACTTCTTATCAGAATTTAAGACCATAGGTGGTCTTTGTACAGCTTTGTAGTCTTATCAAAAATACTTAACAAAGTCTGAAAAACTAAAAGCTGAGATCTCAGATTAGCTGTTCCCACAAGTGATTGGCTAAGGCAAATATTCTTTGGAAGAATGCAACTTTCATCTGGGCCTCAAAAATTCCAATATATAAGATCCAAAGAAAATGAGCATCTCATGGTCAAAAGTTACAAAACACAGAAAGAAGCAAGATACCCTGAGTAAAATCCCACAGAAACAACAAACATCATAATCATACCTACAGACTATAGAATGTAAAACTATCACACATAGAGCCCTAGCTGGTATAGTTCAAGGCAGTGAGTGTGGGCCTGCAAACCAAAGGGTTGCCGATCCGATTCCCAGTCAGGGCCCATGCCTGGGTTGCAGGCCAGGTCCCCAGTGGGGGGCACAAGAGAGGCAACCACACATTGATGTTTCTCTCACTCTCTTTCTCCTTCCCTTCCCCTCTCTCTAAAAATAAAAAAGATCTTTTTAAAAAAGAATGTGAAACTATCACACACAGAACCTAAACTTAGCTTTATCAAAAGTTGTTAAAGAGACTTATAGAATTCTTGAAATATAAACAAGGAACAAGAGACTGTGAAGAACAATCAAACATTTCAAAATGTAAAATAGAATAACTAACTAAAAAGTAGAATATTATACTTAAATATATGTTGGTAAACAAAAGAACATAAAATGCATAACTGAAGAATCAGTAAAACTGAAAATTGATACAAATTATAAGGTAGCACAGAAAGATAATAAAATGAAAAATATTAGAGGTTCAGAGACATGACGGTAGAATATATAGATCTAATATATCTAATTAGACTTCCACAGCACAGTCATGGAATAAGAAAGAGGCAATATTCAAAGACAAAATAGCTGAGCATTTTTAAAGACTGTTGAAAGATATTAATCTTTAAGACCTGGAATCCTGAGAAATCCCATGCTACACAAATAAAATAAATCCACATTAGACACATCATAGTGATTTTACAAAACACCAAAGAAGAAGAATATTATAAAAGCAGTCAGCAAGGAGGGGAAAACAAGAACAAAATAGATTATCTACAAAGAAGTAGCTATTACACTTAAGATTAACTTGTCAATAATAATAATGATAGCAGAGGATGGGGAAAATTAATTTTTATGTACTGAGAAGATTCTATACCCAGTAGAACTATCTTTCAAGTTAGAATAAATATATTTTAATATACCTGTATGTATAATCACAACTTCTTCATCCATTCACCTGTCAATGGATATTTAAGTTGTTTCCAGGTCTTAGGTATTGTAAATAATGTTGCTATGAACTTGGGGATGCAGATATCCCTTCAGATTACTGATTTTATTTCCTTAGGATTTTTTTCTACATCAGTAAAAAAATGCCATTGGAATATTGATAAAGATTGCATTGAATTTATCTGCACATGGCTTTGGGTAGTATGGACATTTTAACAATAATTATTCTTCCAATCCATGAGCACAGAATATCTTTCCATTTATTTGTGCCTTCTTAGATTTCTTTCATCAATGTCTTTGTGATTTTCAGTGTAGAGACCTTTTACCACCTAAATATTTCATTTTTTTTAGTGGTGCTGTAAATGGTATCATTGTCTTTATTTCTTTTTCAGATCATTTGTTGTTAGCATATAGAAATGCTGATTTTTCTATGTAAATTTTGTGTCCTACAAGTTTACTCAACTTATTGATTAGCCCTCACAGTTTTTTGGTGGAGCCTTTAGGGTTTTCTTTTTTTTAATATATTTTATTGATTATGCTATTACAGTTGTCCCATTTGTCCCCCCATTTCCTTCCACCCTGTACACACCCTCCAACCCACATTCCCCCACTTTAGTTCATGTCCATGTGTCATAAGTTCTTTAGCTTCTACATTTCCCACACTATTCTTGACCTCCCCCTGTCTATTTTCTACCTACCATCTATGCTACTTATTCTCTGTACCTTTTCCCCCTCTCTCCTCCTCCCACTCCCCTGTTGCTAACCCTCCATGTGATCTCCATTTCTGTGTTTCTGTCCCTGTTCTTGTTGTTTGCTTAGTTTGCTTTTGTTTTAGGCGTGGTTGTTAATATCTGTGAGTTTGCTGGTCTTTTTACTGTCCTATTTTTTATCTTCTTTTTCTTAGATAAGTCCCTTTAACATTTCATATAATAAGGGCTTGGTGATGATGAACTCCTTTAACTTGACCTTATCTGAGAAGCACTTGATCTTCCCTTCCATTCTAAATGACAGCTTCGCTGGATAGAGCAATCTTGGATGTAGGTCCTTGCCTTTCATGACTTGGAATACTTCTTTCCAGTCCCTTCTTGCCTGGAAGACCTCTTTTGAGAAATCAGCTGACAGTCTGATGGGAACTCCTTTGTAGGTGACTGTGCCCTTATCCCTTGCTGCTTCTAGAATTCTCTCCTTTATTTTCATCTTGGCTAATGTAATTATGATGTGCCTTGGTGTGTTCCTCCTTGGGTCCAACTTCTTTGGAGGGTCTCTGAGCTTCCTGGACTTCCTGGAAGTCTATTTCCTTTGCCAGATTGGGGAAGTTCTCCTTTATTATTTGTTCAAATAAGTTTTCCACTTGTTGCTCTTCCTCTTCCCCTTCTGATACCCCTATAATTCAGATGTTGGGTTGTTTAAAGATGTCCTGGAGGTTCCTAAGCCTCTCCTCATTTTTTGAATCCTTGTTTCTTCACTCTTTTCTGTTTGTTTGTTTCTTTCTTTCTTCCTTCTGGTCCACTCCATTGATTTGAGTTCCAGTTTTCCTCCCATCTCTATTGGTTCCCTGTGTGTTTTCCTTCATTTCACTTATTGTAGCCTTCATTTGTTCATCTAATTTGTGAGCAAAATCAACCAATTCTGTGAGCATCCTGATGACCAGTGCTTTGAACTGTGCATCTGATAGGTTGGCTATCTCTTCATCACTTAAATGAATTAGCTTTGGGGATTTGATCTGTTCTCCCATTTGAGACATTTTGGTTTTGGTCTGGTCGCAGCTGTTATGTAGTGAGGGGCAAAGCCTTAGGTGTTCCCCAGGGCGGGGCAACGCAGTTGCTGGGTTGTGATGCAGTATGTGGGGGTAGGGTCCGAGAGGGAACAATGGCACTTGCTCCACTCTCTCAGATTCCAGTCTTTTCTGCCACATTCCCCAAGCAAATTGGGCCCTTCTGGTGCTGATTTCCATGTGGGTGGGCTTGTGTATGTCCCAGGACCATGTGGGCCTCTCCAACAAACTCTCCTGTGAGGCTGGGAGTCTCTCCCAGCACCTCAGCCCCCAGAAGTGTTTTCAATCGGTGCTTTTAGGCCTCACTTCCTGGCACTGGGGGCCCTGGGTTGCGCAGTCTGTCTTGCTGCCCATTTTCACCTGGTTTATCTGCGCACGAATGTGTGACCATGGTTAGCTGCCTTTGTGTGCCTCCCTGGGTCTGCTCGTTGCCTCTCCGTGCCCAGTAACCACCACCTATGTACCTGGGGTGTGCCAACAGCTGCCTGTGTGTCGGACCACTAGCCACTGCTTTTTCCTGCCATGATCCCTCTCTGCCAGCCACCAACTCTGTCCCTCCTACCGGTCTGGGTGAATCATTGTCGGACTTCCGTACAATTCAATTTTCTATCTGTTCTGGATGTGGGATTTTTGGTTCTAAAATTTTGTTGTCCTTAATCTTGGTTGTGAGAGGAGGCACAGTGTGTTCACCTACACCTCCATCTTGGCCAGAAGTCAGATTTTCTACATAAAAAGTTGTCATCTGAAAATGGAGACAATTTTACTTCTTCGTTTCTTTTCTTTTATTGTTGTTCAAGTACAGTTATCTCCATTTTCCCACCACCACAGACCTCCATCCTACCCATCCCCACCTCCCCCCTGAACCTACCCCCTTTGGCTTTGCCCATGTGTCCTTTATACATGTTCCTTGATGGACCTTCTTCCCTTTTCCCTCATTATCCCTCTCCCCCCTCCCCTCTGGTTACTGTCACTTTGTTATTTATTTCAATATCTCTGATTATATCTTGCTTTCTTGTTTGGTTGTTTTGTTGATTAGATTGCACTTATAGGTGAAATCATAAATCTGTGGTACATTTACACGATGGAATACTACACAGCAGAAAGAAAGGAGATCCTACCCTTTGAGACAGCATGGATGGAGCTGGAGAGCATTATGCTAAGTGAAATAAGTCAGGCGGTGAAAGACAGATACCATACTTCTTTCTATCTAATTCAGTAGCCTTTTATTTTATTTTTTCTTGCCTGATTGCTCTGGACTTCTAGTACTGTGTTGAATAGGAGTGGTGAGAGTGAGTACATTTATCTTGTTCCTGAGCTTAGAGGAAAGGCTTTCAACCTTTCACCATTGAGCATGAGGTTAGCTGTGGGTTTCTTATGTATGGAATTTTTTTTAATATGTGAAATTTATTATGTTGAGGCAAATTCTTTCTATATCTATTTGTTAGGCATTTTTATCATTGATGGCTGCTGAATTTTGCAACATTACTCTTAAATATCTACATAATATTTTTTTTTTGTTTTTTTAAAGGTTTCATTTATTTATTTATTTTTAGACAGAGGAGAAGAGAAAGAAAGAGAGGGAGAGAAACACCAATGTGTGGATGCCTGTTATGAGCCCCCTACTGGGGACCTGGCCTGCAACCCAGGCATGTGCCCTGACTGGGAATCGAAGTGGCAACCCTTTTTGGTTGCAGGCTGGCACTCAATCCACTGAGCCACACCAGCCAGAGCTAAATATCTACATAATATTCTTAAAATGACCAGAAAGTTTGGAGGTCAGAAAATGTGAAAATGTATACCAGGCAAATACAAAGCAAAGAAAACTTACACATTTATATTAGTGACATAGAAATAAACTTTAAGCTAAAAGCATTAATACAAATAGGTGATAAATTTGTGATGATAATAAGCCTAGTTTACCAGGAAGATAACATCATTTTAGACTTGTATGCCTCTCATAACAAAGTCTCAAAATATAAAAAAGCAACATATAAAAAATTAACAGACTTGATATTATAGTGGGAGGTTTTAACATATTTCACTCAGGAATTGATAGATTAAGGAGACCAAAAAAAATTAATAATGAAATCAAAGGCCAAATAGCAAAATTAAACAAGTATTTTTTGTCATATGTAGAGCTTTAGATACAACACTGGAAAATTCATGTTTTTTAAAGTACGTATCAAACATTTTTGGAAATAGTCAATGTGCTAGTCCATGAGTCAGAAAATTATGGCCTTTGGGCAAAATCCAGTCTGATGCCTGATTTTTATTTTCTTTTTTCAATAACTTTATTGTAATATAATTTACGTACCATATATTTCAGTCATTTGAAGAATGTAACTAGGTAGCTGATAGTATATTCACTGAGTTGTGCATCCATTGACAGTTAATTATAGAACATTTCATTAACTCAATAAGAAACCCATAGCTCTTAGCTATCACCCTCCAATCTCTCCATACACATTTCCTCCAGCCCTAGACAATAACTAATCTACTTTTTATCTCTATAGATTTGCCTATTATGGACATTCCATGTAAATGGAATTATAAAAGTTTTTGGTTTTTGTGACTGTCTTCTTTCCGTTAGCACAATGCCTTCAAGGTCCATCCATGTTGTAGCATGTATTAGTATATCATTTCTTTTTATTGCTAAATAATATTCCATTGTATGGACATACTGCATTTTGTTTATCCATTCATCAGTTGGTATTTTTTTAAATAATATAAGATTTTGTGTGGACATCTGTTTTCATTATTTTTGGATATATATCTAAGAGTGGATTTGCTGAGTCAGATTAATAAATTCATTTAAAATGTTTATAACTGCCAGCTTGTTTTCCACAATTGCAACTTTGTTTAAAGTGTTTAGATACTGCTAGCCTGTTTTCCACAATTGCTGTAACAGTTTACATTCCCACCAACAGTGTATGAGGTTTCCAATTTCTCCACATCCTTACCAACACTTGTTATTATCTTTTTGATCACTGCCATTTTAATGAGTGTAAGCAGTATCTCATTGCAGTTTTGATATACATTTCTTTAATGGCTAATACATTGAGCAGCTTTTCATGTGCTTATAAGCCATTTGAATATATTCTTTGAAGAAATTTACATTTGGATCATTTTCCCATTTCCAGTTGGGGTATTTGTCTTTTTATTATTGTGTCATAATATCCTTTACATATTCTAGATATGAGGTCCTTATCAAATATATGAATTGCAAAATTCCCCCTGCCCCATTCTGTAGGTATGTTTTCACTTTCTTTTTTTCCCTTTTTTAACAATGTAAGTATAGTAGGTATACAATCTTTTATTGTTTATATTAGTTTCAGGTGTACAGTATAAGTTATAAAAAAATCTACATTTTTATAATTCACAATGTAATCCTCTTTTCACTCATCTTCCTATTCCTCCCATCTGGTAACTATCCATTGATGGTGTGCTTTGAAGGGAAAAAATTCTTTAGTTTGATGATGTTCACTTTATTACTTCTTTTGTTGCTTTTGTCTTTGGAGTCATATCTGAAAAATCATTGCCTAATCAAGTTTCATAAAGATTTATGCTTATATTTTTCTAAGAATTTTACAGTTTTAGCAGTTACATTTAGATCTTTGATCCATTTTGAGTTAACTTTTATATATGGAATGAAGTGGAAGTCCAACTTTACTATTTTGCATATGGATATCCAGTTGTCCCAGCACTATTTTATGAAAAGACTATTATTTTTTTT